>JAULCC010000909.1:0-16149 GCA_032358795.1 Nuttallia obscurata | reverse complement strand
TAAGTGAATGTATGAATATATTAATTAGATTATCGCCATAGTTCCTGGTAGGATGAGACTATCACACCGTGTTTTAAGTAAGCTATCGCCAGCTATCGCACCATGGACAGGAAAAGAATATCGAGCCATGACTATTGCACCATGTAGAGAAATAGACTATAGCACCATATAAAGAAAAAGGCTAACGCATCTCATATACCGCAATAGTTCATCGCAACATGTACAGAAAAAGGCTATCGCATCATAAACAAAATAGACTATCGCACCATGTACAGAAAAAGGCTATTGCACCATGCAAAGTAATAGGCAGTTATAATATACAGATAAAGGCTAAAACATCATGTACAGTAATAGGCCATCGCATAATTTACAGAAAAAGGCTGCTGCGTCATATACAGTAATAGATCATCGCATCATATGCAGAAAAAGGCTGCTGCGTCATATACAGATGTAGACTATCGCGTAATGTACAGAAAAAGAAAATCGGATCATGTACTGTAATAGATAATCGCTTAATGTACAGAAAATATCTCATCATATACAGAAAAGACCTTCGCACCATGTACAGAAAAAGGCTATCGCGTCATGTACAGTAATAGAGTATCGCACTTGTACAAAAAAGGTTATCGCATCATGTTCAGAAAAAGGCTATCGAATCATGTATAGTATTAGACCATCGCACTATATACAGAAAAAGGCTATCGCATTATGTCCAGAAATAGGCTGCCGCACCTTGTACAGAAAAAGGCTATCGCAACTTGTACAGTAATAGACCATCGCACCATATAGAGACGTAGGCTATCGTACCATGTACAGAAATAGACCATCGCACCATATAGAGACGTAGGCTATCGTACCATGTGCAAAGTTAGGCTGTCGCTCCATATGCAGATATAATTTATCACAATTTGTACAGAAATCGGCTCTCGCACAATATACAGTAAAAGGCTATCGCACCTTGTACTGAAATAGACTGTCGCACCATCTACAGAAATAGACGGTCGCACCATGTACAGAAGAAGGCCAACGCACCATGAACGGAAATAGAATATCGCACCATGTACAGAAATAGGGTATCGCACCATGTATAGAAAAAAATCAGTTGCACCATGGAATTATACAGACTATCGCACCACGTACAGAAATAGGCTAATCGCACCATATACATAAATAGGTATTTGTATCATGCACAGAAATAGGCTATTGAATCATATACAATAAAAGACCATCGTACCATGTAGCGAAATAGACTATTGCACCATGTGCAAAAATAGGCTATCGTCTCATGTACAGAGTTAACCTATTTCACCATATACAGATAAAATCTATCGCCCCTTGCATAGAAATCAGCTATCGCACAATATACATCAATAGGTTAACGCATCATGTACAGAAATAGGCTATCGCACCATTTACAGATATAGACCTCTACTCCATGTGCATAAATAGATAATCGCACAATGTACAGATATAGGCTATTGCACCAAGTTGAGAAAAAATAGAATTTTCCATCGAGTGCAGATATAGGCTTCTGCACCATGCATAGAAAAAAGGCTACCACAAGATGGACATGTATATACTATCGCATTAAGTTCAGAAATAGATCATCGCATCTTGTACAGAAATAGGCTATCGCACTATGTACAGAAATAGGCTATTATCGCATCATGTACATAGAATAATGACACATGGACAGACACAGGACGTCGAACCATAGACAGATATAGGCTATCACACCATAAAAAACAGAATAAGCCTATCGCACCATGTGCATATATAGGCTATCATTTCATATGTATTAATAGACTGTCGCGCCATGAATTGAAATAGAATATCGCACCATGTACAGAAATAGGCTATCGCACATTGTGCAGACATACGGTATGGCACATGGACAAGAGATAGGAAATCGCACCATAGACAGATATGAAATACATGTAATGCATCATGGATAGATATAGACTAGAAGTCAGATTTATGCTGTAAAAGGTGTTATAATCACGGGTCGGGCCAAAAGTTTATCTCTCCAGATTTTGAAAGAATTGACGGGAAGACGCCTGACGTGCCTCGGTAGAACCATCGACTTTCCACAAATAAAATTTGATGGGTTCCTCACATAAAGGAATGCATGGCACCATAGGAATGCGGACCCGCAACCGTACAGCATTAAAGGGCCAAATGATTTAAATTCAGTGGCTAAAAACTCTGAACGACTCCATATAGAGAAACATAAAACATTATTGTAGTGTATTATGGTAAACCAACTAAGAAATACCCATTTCATACTCTAACAACGACCGGTTAGCTCAAGTGGTACAGCATCCGCTTCCAATGCGGGGACCGCTAGCTCGATACTTTAAAATTGGTACTACATGTAATGGCTTCCCTCCTTGCCCTAAGGATATCGGGTTAGCATTACGACTGATTTGTCGGTGTCAGAATAAATTGGCCGTCCGGGGTTTAATCCCCACGTGTATCAATGCTATACATTCGGCACGTAAAAGAACCAAGAGATCTACAGAAGAATTATCTGTAACCGCCTCCCTCTCTCTGGGATGTTAGTCCTAGTTGGCAGAAAGTGACGTTAATGAAATAAACAAACAAACAATATACATAATCTACCATAGTAGTAGACTCAGAAAGGTTTTATCACAGTCGAGCTCAACTCACTTCAGAAACAGACAGAGCCAAAATAAAACTGCAGCCAATTCATGAAGCTGTACAAGTTTTTGTTTTATTATCACTGATGGTCATGTAAAATTGCAACACTGGCAAAACAGTTTACAATAGAGGAATAAATTAATGTCATGGGTTTCGCGAATATTAAACCAGACTTCTCAATTACTTCCAAATTAAAGAAAGTTTTAACCAAAAGAAAATATATTTGTCTGTAAAAATGCGCGTTATTCTTCTCCGTGTCTGTTTATCTCGTCTGTCTTTCTTTGATCATGTCAGTTTGAAAGACTTTACTTGGTCACCAGGTTCTTGTAAGACTTTACACACATACTCCAAAAATATGTTCCACAGTTCTTTAACAATGACAATGTCAGAGCGTTATATATTTAGATGCGTTTGGATTTCCTTCGCCTTATATCACAAAAAGGAGGAGATACAATACACTTTGACATTCCGAAATGAGCTTTATTTAAACATTGCCGATTTCCAAATTCTAATTAACGCCGGTAAAATCTATAAGAATGTGAACTGAAATAGTTAAGATATATTTTATCATAAGAATGGCATCATAGTCAATGTTACTCTTAAAGTGATATTTTATCCTAAGAGAAGTTATAGTTTGCACTTTGTACGTTGAGATCAAATGTTTCTGCTACAACTTCTCCATTTCACCTGGTCTGTTCATATAAGACTAATATAATTTCAAATTCATGTAAACATAGTCAACTGCCAATTAAAACAAACACAAAGTGCAAAACCCAAATCCCTATGAAATGTAAATTTTTTATAGTTGAAATCTTTGATCTCCGCGAAAAGAGTGCAAATACACTTATTGATTAAGTTTAAAATCGACATAAAAACACAAATTTCCGTTCTTTAGCCTGTGTTTATACTCCAGATCGCAATTTCGTTTTTAAGAGAGAGATTCTAGACAAAAAAATGTTTTAATTAAGTAACTGCATGATATTGAAGTTTTTTATGGACGAAGTTAACAGAGAAGTTTATTTGTACTAGTATTTCAATTAATCAAGCGACGTCCGAAGGACGGCGCTTTAGCTAGACTATTCAGCTACATGTACTTATTTGAAAAATGTTTCAATGTCATGTTTCAAGTAGTTACTGAGATATTTGCTTTTAATGTCGTTGTACACATAACTTAAACCAGAATGTCTAAGCAGCAAAAAGGCAACAATTTGCATTAAATGCAGAAAAGAGTTATCTTACTTAATCTTATACATAGCCGTGATGGGTTGGAAGCCTTGTAAAAAGTTTCAATACAATGCACCAGTAGTTACTGATATATTAATTCTTAATCAAGTTGCACACAAAACTATCACCCAATTCTAATTTAGAAAAGGGTAATAATTTGCACTAGATGCCGGATAGAGTTATCTAACTTGATAATTTCTAAAAATGTTATGGTTTAGAAGCAGTTTCAATATAATGCATCAAGTGGTAAAAGAGATATGGACGCAATGTAGCTGCACGCAAAGTGTGAACAAAGAAACTTAGTCTAATTATTTACATAGGTGTGATGGTTGGGAAGTCTTGTAAAAAGTAGTGAATGCATAAAGTAATATATGGCGTCTAATGAAGCTGCACATAAATCTCCAACCAGCATTTCTATGTCAAACAAGAGCTGTCAGTAAGACAGCAAGCTCGACTATTTGGCTTTTGACACAAAAGGAATAATTCATTCAAAATACGATCTTGAATTATGAGACTTGTCCTGTTGGGACATGTGATGACCATGGATAAGTGTGTAAAGCCTCAATGCAAAACCAGATATAGTTTCGAAGAAAAGGCCTGGCATGCAAAACTTTAACTAAACTTTCAAAGTCCAAAAACTGGCCAAATTCGATCTAAAGTTATTGGACTTGTCGAACTTGGTGATGTGATAACCTCAATCACTAGTGCGATTAGTTTTCAATACAATAGTAAACATGGTTTCTCAGAAAGGATATTGCATACAAAACTTAAACCAAACTTTATAAGTCAAAAATAATTCAGCCCAAATCCAATCAAAAGTTATTGAACTTGTTTAACAAGGTCGAATTGTGACATTGGATAAGTGAATGAAGTTTCATGGCTTCTGACAAAAGGCCTTGCACGCAAAACTTTAACTCGAATGTCCAAGACCAAACCGGGGAAATATTTAAGCCCAGATCCAACCAAGAGTTACGGAGCTTGTTTAGAAAGGTCATGGTATGACCTCGGATAAGTGTGTGAAGGTTCAAGGCAATAGCATATATTTTATCTGAGAAATGACCTTGCATGCAAACCTTAACCAAGCTGGCAACGCCGATGCCGACGCCAACACCGACGTCGAAGCCGATGCAAGGGCGACTGTAATAACCTTCAATATGTTTCGAATAGTCGAGCTAAAATGGTCCTGACTTGCATCAAATGCCGAACAGAGTTATATAACTTAACTGTTTACATCGCTGTGGTTATTAGGAAGCCTTGTAGAAAATTTCAATGTAATGCATTAAGTTGTTATTAAGATATGGAATCTAAATGTATTTTGCAAGCAATCCTTTAACCTGTATTTAAAGGTCATCAAAGGATCAGAACTTTTACGATAATTAATGCAGAAATTAGTTATCTTAGTGCATTATTCACATAGGTGTGGTGATTGGGAAGCCTACATGTAGTGCAATATGTAAAGTTGCAGGAATGACATTAACCAGAGTGTCTAAGTTAAAAAAAGGGCCATAACATGTACTAAATGCAAGGCAGAGTTATCTAAATTGATATATATACACAAGTGTGATGGTTGGAAAGCCTTTTTCAAAGTTTAAAAGAAATGTACAATTAGTTCTTAATTTTTGGTGTAATATATCAAAATGCTTTATTTCAGCTTGTTATATTTCAAAGTCAATTACTTTCAAAGTCAAATGTCACAATGTCTCAAGTCTGCTGTCTGCGTAGAAGCAGCACTTCTAATAAAAGTCCGGAAAGATGATCCCCTGCGGGTCACATGTCAACTTGCTAATGTAGGTTCAGGGCCCTAACTTTCTCGATTTGAGAATTTAACATATTGTTATACATACTTGGATTCAAGAACTAATAAAATGGCTCATTGCAAAGAAGAATTCAATTATAAACTGAAATGCAAAAAATGTATCTTCAAACTATGTTGCCGTGAGGAGAGAATGTTTAGTTTGAGGATCATGGGAATCATGCTCAAACCTTGGTGATAAACTCCAGGTACAGATTTCATAGTTATCTTTAGATAGTAACTTAAGCCTTTATTTACATTGAGTCACTTGCTTAGTCATGTTACTATGGTATCTTACTTTAACAACAATACTAATACTTCTGTTAAATGCTCAGTTTGAGTAAGTTTTTATAACCTCGGACCCAGGCCGTCCAGAATTCATATTCTAATTTGAACCGATGCAACAAACCAATCATAATTTAAAATGTGCTGTGGACGTCGAATATGAGCTTCTTCCTTAAACCTTTCACAGCCTTATCCCGAGTTTTAAGTCATTTGCAATTAACTTGCATCCGGATGAGACGCCGAGTAACTAGTTTTGCATGCCTGTTGCCACAGCAACGATTCATATTATGTTTGACCTGGAAATAAATATCTTACGGCAAAAACAATCATGTTTGGTATTTTTTCTTAAACTAAGGTACTTGTAATTTTCCCATTAAATATAACACATATTATACTTTCAGCTAAAAGGGTTAATCTCTAGAAACCTATCATCTTCATTTTGAATATTTTTAGCTGAACAAATGACCTCTTCAATGCCCATCATGTAATTGTTACACTAGTTTATATCATATGTCGTAATTGTGTAATCCCAATTTACGACGTAAATATATTTACACAAACATGCAATGTAATGTGTAACCACGGTATGTGACGTAATTATTGAACCCATACATATAATGTAAGAACGATATATATGCCGTAACATGATATATAACATAAGTGATTAACGTCTCTAAATATGGTGCACCTATGGAACCAAATTAATGATGATAAATGTGTAACATCGATAAGTGACGTTATAGTTTAACCACAATATACAATGTAATTGTGTAACACAAATATATTGCGTAATTGTGTAAAAACGAAATGTGACGTAACTGTGTTACCACAATATATAATATAATTGTGTAACCCAGATATACGAATTAATTATATAACCCCGACGTATGATGTAACTACGGTTTATGACGTCATTTTGTAATCCCGATATACAACGTAAATTGTGTAACCACTATATATGACGTAATTTGTGTTATCACGATACTTACAACTTCAATTGTTTCAATCAGTGTGTCTCTTTTCATTAATGTTATGGGTATTTTGAACTTTCATTTTATGTGAATGCATTATTAAGAAAATGTCTGATTGCAGTGTGGTTTAACTTTTATCAGCGCGTAAAAATAATTTTTTTTTTTTTTACCACCGTCTTACTAACATTTACACATACACAAACAGGTCTCCGACATTCTTAGAGTTAGTTGCACGAACGTCACGATAATCACATTCCAACAATCACAGGAACGGTCTAAAACAATGAATAACAAGAATAATTTGTCTTGTAGTCGCTTTCTCAGTATTTCTCTGTCCATCGAAACCCAATTAATTACAGTTTTATCCGCATTCGCCATTCATCATTGTCTAAAGAATAAGTGGAAATAGATTCTATGAACCCGACAAACAAGGGTTTCATTTTAACACGTACATCATTAAGGTTACAAATAGTTGAAGATTTGTGGAGACACGATCAAGTGCCTGCATAAAACATTCTTGAGAAAAATCACAAAGCAATACATTTCAACAAGGCTATGTTTTACATCAATACATATAAGAGAATTGGCAGTAAGGTAAGATTCATAATCTAATGTCTTGATCTTAAGACAGTGTCAGCATATGTGTCGAGTAATCGCAGACGTTAATTCAAAGGTTGTTCTTGAGAATATCCCTGGACTTGAAATGCAAAACTATCTTGTTCAGCCAAGCTTATGCTGCTAATAGCAACAAAGATCTAACAGTCTACATGTATCCAGTGATATAACTTTCAATAGTTTATTGTGATATGCATATGAGGCCCCAGGCCAATACACAGATATGAACTTTCATATCAATACACCAGCTTATGTAGAAGGCAATAGCAGGAACAATATGAATGTAAGGTGTACGGATTAACATTATCAAGAACATAGAAATTTGTGATTTTACTTTTATATATTTTGTAAACAGACCGGAATCGGAGATGAGGGCTCATTTTATAGCCCAATACTCAACACAACACACTGTTTGCATACTGGCTTTTCAGTCTCCATCAAATCATACTTATACAAAAACATATTTGTGTGACTGCTTTATCAGTTTAGTTATACATGCCTATTAGTGAAGTTATAGTAATTTGCAATTTTACAGTAATGGAATTGCAAACAGCATGCAGCCGGAGTTTAGGACACTTAATAACTTATGGAGTAATTCGTTCATGACTTTTTATTTTGACAATCATAACACATATTTAATTACACATTCAAAAAAGTGTAAGTGCAGTTTACTGATTAATAAAATGCTTCATAAACCAACACGCTTAATGTTTATGGTTATGCATCTTTGTTGCTTAGTTACACACAATGGTTTTAATTCAAATGATTATTTCGGATATTAAGATTTTTATAAATTCTGACAAAACATTCTGTTAAACTAAAAGAGCTTTGACAAACAGAGTCTTGGTTAAAACATAATAAAATCAACCTGTTTTTGAATGCGAACGTTTTGTGTTCTTCTGGAGGTACATGTAATTGCAGACAAAGATACGGTGCCATGGGCAACGTCGTGTCATTATCATAATTCGTTTTGACAGATTTGCAGATTTGAATACCAAATAAGACTGATATTACATTAAGATATAATAAATACGTCATCAGCTCATCGTTTGATTGGACGATTTATAGCGGTCGTGTTATTACCATAACGAAGACCATTGATCCGCTATTTGAGAAGCTGACTCTT
The DNA here is from genome assembly GCA_032358795.1 of Nuttallia obscurata. Classification (NCBI taxonomy): domain Eukaryota; kingdom Metazoa; phylum Mollusca; class Bivalvia; order Cardiida; family Psammobiidae; genus Nuttallia; species Nuttallia obscurata. The sequence goes on along the minus strand of JAULCC010000909.1, from coordinate 7,475 downwards.
GTTAATGGAAGAGGTTCGTTGTCTAGCGAGAAATCGTGTTTGTGTCAGATGAAATGGTTTCCTCAAAATAATAAGTGCTGATTGGGATTGATATGACCGACATTTGTGTTCAAAGTCTAACCTCTGACCTATTTCACTATTTTAATGCAATGTAAGGAATTTGATAGAGTTGCGTCCCTTGTATTAAAGATACGATCTATGTGGCCGGTTAGCAGACGGGATGTTTGCACGTCATGAAACATGAGTGGGTAGTTAAATGATTGGTTGATGGTTGAGTTGATAGATTGATAGATAGATCTAACAAAGACAACTTTATAGTGTTTTGGGAAGGCATCTATACAGAAGGATGAAAGGCAAGTGGGCAGACAATCAGACATATAATCGTCATCTTTGATATTCACACATAGATTGTGGAGTTCTTACAATCAAATATTCAAAGTTAATTAAAAAGAGTATGAGCTTACAAAACATCGTTTTCACTAGTGTACACCGTTCGTGCATTAAAAGGCCATTTAAAAATATACATCCGTTGACGATGCAGGATCGTATAAGCAATATATATATACACTTCCGTTATTTTGTTACGTACAATATTGGGAAATGAACCCTGGCCTACTGAAAAGAATGTCGTCTGCTTAAACTGTCGTCGGCCTGGATTTTAAAACCAGTCGGATTCGCCCAATATTTTGAGAAACAATTGACCGAGTGTTAACAGTTTGGTTCCGGATTAGACGCCGAGTTACTCGGCGCTTAGCAGGCTAAGGGTTAAGACACACAAACAGACATATAACGTCTATACACAACACCAATAACGTATTATCAAGGAGGATGGACCACGTTGTACTTTTACACAACAATACCATGGCTAGCTATATATACTTTTAAATTGATGTTCACAATTAAACAAAGATGTAAGCAATGCTATTGTACTTCGCTTTTATAAGTTTAAGTAAATAAATGTATAATGTTTACTGATTTTATAAATAACACTCTGTTTTATCGAACACAATAATTCTTCAAATTACATTACAATCGGATGTCTGTAATATGTTTTCATATATTTCTTTCTAATATGTTCATATTCAGGACAAATGATTATACAGTGGTATTCTTCCCAATGTATCTACTGTTACATAGTGGACAATATTGCAAAACCCTTTCTGTCCTATTATAACTATAGAAAACTGTTTTAATCCGTTAGTTATAAAAGGTCAGTGTCAGTCTAGCGAAACCGTTTCGTAGTTCACATTCAAATATTATTCGAAACCAATATTCTTAAAAATATTTCTAAGCTGATAATGCGTTACAGCAATACCATTGCACCAACTCTGTTCAAGGACATCAATCATCCTTGATTTTAACACAATATAAAAATTCAATTTACAATTTCAACAGTCGTCTCCATTATGTAAATGAGATAAAATAAATTGTTTATATGTTTACTGCTATTTTTTGCCGAAAGCATTGCGGGTGGGACTTATGCATTATTTACATAATAAATTTTGAAATTTTGTGTGATCAAACTGTTTGGGACAACGTTTTTTTCGCTAAGTTCAAGAATTCGCAAGGCTATCCGGTAATTAAGTGTAGAATTTCTGACTGATTGGTCCAAATGAAATAGTACCGACACATTGATTTATTGCTAGAACTAATGATCAGACGTGTGTAATGAAGCTTCAATTGCTTTCTGTAGTCATACGACACAATTTCCCCAAATAGATGGCGCTGACATGCCTATTAATGCCACTGTTTATGGTACCATAAGCAAATCAAAGAGCTGCATATACTAATTACCTGATGGTACCAAAGAATGTGTTTCGACTGTTTTTTTTCTTTCTTTATTTCTTACGAAAAAGGGTTTTAGAATAGTAAACAATTAGGAGGACAAACGATGCAGACCCTGTGACTTCAATTACACCTTGCACTCGTTAACAACATATGCAAAAGTGTAAAACTAAAATCGTCTCTATCGGTGCAAGGGGTTTATATATCAGAATTAATTGCATACATGTTGTGGATCATTATAAACCCATGTTTACCACCTAACCAGAAAACGTTGTCAGTCCCAGTTTGAATGAACAAAGATAAGTTTTACGACATTGGCCATATTTCATTTAAGTATTCAAAGTCTGATCGATTTATTATGTATTTAGGCTATCTATTTATCTATCGATTTAGTTTTATCTTTGTTGAGCCGTCTAATATGTACGAAAAGGAGGAAAAATAGAGGCATATTGTCACCATTTTATTGTACTAAGGCTATATCTAAAATCCCTAATTCGTTGATAGCATGCGACACTATATTTGTAAATAGCCCGAATTTGTAAAGTTTGAAAATATGTCCGTTGAAACATGTTTATATCTTAAACATATAACACTGAGATAGAGATAATGTTAAATAAATCAATTACCCATATGCTTTATGGAAATTAAAGCCTTTTGTTTTTATCAGCTGTTATCTATCTGTGTTTTGATATAATTGATGTACGAGACAGGGGTTGTTTTGTGTTTCCGGCTTCCACGGGGGAATTATTCTACACAGGGGCATTAACCTAAAATTATATTACCGTTAGTAAATTGACAAGCTTTTATTTTGAATTCAAGCAAGTTTAGAAACAAACAAATTTATGTTGAAAAGCTTTTGTCGATACATGCCTTTAATATAAAACAGCAACGTCATCCACCTCCTTTGACATTGGATGGCTAATGGGTTTTTGAATGGCTGTATGACCTAAGGATTCGACAACGTGCTTCCGCGATAAACATATCTCAGAAATTATCCGCTGCCATTTTTCACCAAATCCATTTGAATTATTTCATGGAAATGGTCCAAAGAGTTTACCAATTAGTGGTTCATAAAACATATGCTGCAACTGATAAGAATTATTTCATGAACAGACGGTGCGATACATATAGGATTATTTATCTTCGGCCTCCATTGTTTTTGTTACTAGAGCTGTCAGACCATCCTACCCTCCGACAGAAAACATATATCTCTCATCTCCGATATTGCGTATCAGTAATGCCGAGAAAGCTTACTATTATTGTTGAAATCTGGTGAACAGGTGTACTGAACAGCTATCCACAGAAGATAAACAGTCTCTTGGTATTATCGAAAAAAGAATTCTAACCCTTAGCCTGCTAAGCGTGACCGTAATAGAATATTCAAACAGCTTGGATCCAGATAAGACGCCGAGTCATCCGGATCCAAGCTGTTTGACACTCAGCCAATTGCTTCTCCGAATATAGGGCTAATCCAATGAATTTTCAAATCCAGGCAGACGACAGTTCAAGGGCTTATGATTCTACATTGTGTATAATCAGAAGGCATGTGGCGATTTTTTCATTGAAAACAACGACATTTCTTTCGTCATTCATTCTACAAATATAAACTTCTTAATTGACGAAAAGTCGACCTCACATTTTTTGTTGTTTTATTTTTAAATATTGTTTGGTCACATAAAGTAAATCCATGAACACAATTATTGATGTGATGGGGAGATAGAGTGAGGTGTCTCAGTATTTGAAGTTGTTGACTTATAATCACCTGGCCCTCCACCCCTGCCAAGATAATGGTATCGAATCCAACTCGGGCTATTCCCTCTTTTATGAGAAGGAAGATTTCGGTTTAGCTTTCGGAAGAGCAGTGATTCTTCCCAGACAAACATAGGACCTTATTCCACCACAAAAATCTGGAAATGCGAAAAAATCCACAACTATGTCGGTTCAACTTTAAGACCATTAAAAAAATCAAAACAAAACTTTGGCGTAATTATTCATTTCTAAATGTGCACGATTCGTAAATTAGTTTATTTAAGAGAATGTGTATTAAATACAAATGATCGTATTTGTATTAAAGTATGTCAGTAATGTTAATATTTGGTACACTCTTCGATGTAAAGTTATGGCCCTTTTTCGAATCATTATTTCAAACGTCATGTGAATATTCTTTTTTAATTAAACATGTACCTCACTTACAAGTTTCAACGTAGAGTAAATGTTATCGGTCAATATTTCCGCATACATGTACAGTGACACCCCGAGTTCCGAAAAATATTGACTTTTAAATGAAACTCACTGTCAATAAAATAGATGAAGACAATATTCATGACAGGGGAATTATTAATTCTATGTAACATATAAACTCATATTTCAAGTTTACATTTCTTTTTTAAAACATTGAATTCTAAAGTTCAAATTGAAGATTAAAAAAATAATACAGTAAGATTTCAAAATTGAAATTGAAATTGCTAATTTAAATAATTTCATTGTTTTGAATAATAAACTTTACTTCAAATTCACAAAGTGCGCTTCGATCAACAAACCATCCGCTGGTTAACATATCCACTGCCACCCTCAAGGAATACGATATCCAGCATACATGTGTAACCTGGCTCATCGACGCTATGTTAGCGCTAAATTCAAGCTACATTTGTCTTAAGGTGATATTACATATATAAGTATGATGCTAACTAAACTCGGACACAAGGAGTCAGCTGTAATTCGCTATTTGGTGTATTGGCTACATGAGTAATAAACATGTAAAAAAAACTAACACGTCGTTATGTGGATTGCTTAGTATACACCATTCAGTGAAATACATTGTACAAAGTCATTGTTTTAATTGACACCTTCATCTCATTTTGACGGTTTTCAGCTAAGCTTGAAATATTAGTTATATACTTTTTATATTTAAAATACTGGTTAAAAAGTCTGATAGGAGATTGTCAATGCTATCCCCTTCAACAATGAACAACATATCATTATACCCATAATGATATTCTTTGGACATTTTATACTAACCTTTGCGTAGCAATGAAAATTTCTTGCTAAAAGAAATATTGCAAATTAAATTTATAAAAGAATCTTTTTAAATTAGGGTGATGGATGCAATATTAAAGACTTGCGTGTTTTTGTACCATTTGCATGTAATGATGCATTTGGGACGAAGTGCAAAAGGAATATAACGACTGCGTGTCGCCTTAAATCACTGCCATTGCCATTACGGTTACGTTCGAATACTGGGGCGCCAGAGTTCGAAGCTCAATGGCAGTTATTATATCGGGGCAATTAAAATGATTGCTAATTGAGTCATTTCCGTTTAAGAAATATGGCGTTTGGATTGGAAGGCCAATGTTAGTAGTTGACTTTCAAAAGAAATATCAAGGTTAACTTGAATTACCATTATTCAGGATGTTGATATTTTGAAAAAACATTATTCTATTAATAATAGATTTTTATGGATACTTTATGGAATCAAAGGTCAAATTTTTCTGTGTTAGTTGTATTCTAAATCACTTAATATATGATATCTTTATAACATATTTCCAAATAATAAAAAAACCCCACTAGAAATAGCAATATTCGAATAGCTTATGTTTTATTCATTTATTTTTCTAATTGTTCATTTATTTATTTACTTCCTTATTTACTCTTTTATTTATTTATTTATTTATTTAGATATGTATTTTCATATATTGTTTCGCGAATATAACTTTACCTCTACCATTGTATTGTCCATCGACATATAGAAAAAAGTCATATCATTTTGCTCGTTCCACAAAATTTAAAATAATATTCAGTTGTAACATATATATTTGACGAAGACACTTAAATCATTGATACATTTTGTGTACGTTAATCTTTTTGAGCCGAATCATAAGTGTGCAATCTCTACATAAATTGGTCTAGTCTATTTACTTATTTGTAATTAAAGTTTATTTTCTGTTAAAACTTTTTATGTCACTACTTTAATTAAATGATATTCCGTGTTCTAAACGACGATTTGTTTTATTTAAATGCATGCCTACGCTTTATCAATATACAATTGTGCTACGTTTTTGTTAATCGTATGTAGTGTATAATAGTTAAGAAATTTAATAGTTGATATTTCATCGTAAATGTTAATAAATATAAGTCAAGAATTAAAGTTTCCCAAAAAACTTAAATACAGATTCTGTTAAATTCGTTTGGTTTAGTTAACTGTTTTATTGCGGGACGATATATATTGTTTTATAATTCTTACCTTCATTCTCCATCGGGCCGTAAAAGGCAGCTGATGAAAACAGAAACTTTGAGTCTCTCCTTGTAAATAATACATACAGTGGGACGTATCTATAAGGATCAATTTTTGAGCACACCAGTCTGTTTGAGGCCGTTTATATGTTCAAAACCCGTGTTTGACGCAAAGGTGAGTCATTATACATGACTATCATTGGTGTAGGGTGTTGGGTTTGAATCTCGGTTAAGGGTAGACAATAATGAGATATAGCTGTACAGCTAGCTAACGGGTAGGTTGGCTGTTCTATCTGGGGATGCGGTCTTCCCTCTTCATAAAAGCTCGAAAAGTTGCTAATTATAAGAAAAAAATAAATAAAAGTAACAAAAACAATTTGAACGAAGGAATAAGTGTATGTTCTTAATTGTTACTGTCTGTTACTATCTAATAAGTTCATTCTAACAAGTGGGGTAGATCTAGTTATTTTATGAATCGGTTGTGTCATAATGTTTTGTTTTATTTGGCACACTTGGTGCTATCATTTTCTGTTCGCATTCTTTTTACTTGTAGCTAGAAGTAGTAAACAAACACCATGATGTCATTGATGTCAAGGTTAAGTACTGAAGCTGATGTCTGAATGTGTAGGAAGATAAAAGCAGAGAACATTTTCTGACTTTTGATTTGCAATTAGTACTTTGCATCGCTTGTATGTCTACGTAAATAGAATCTTATTTTTATTTTTTTAGTTGAAACTCTTATTCTTTTGAAGCAAACGGTTCCAAAATTTGGTATATGACGGTAGTCGGCTAATATACTTGTAATTATATTAACCCCTTCAATGCCTTACCCCAAGTTTTAACTCATATGCAATACGCTTGGATCCGAATGAGATGCCGATCAACTCGGCGTTTCATCCGGATTCAAGCTGTTTGACACTCAGCCAATTGTTTTGCCAAAAATTTAGTGAATCTGTGTAGTTAAAAATGAGGCAGATGAAATATTGCGCATGCGCAGTATTGCTTCCGGTTGTGAAGGGGTTAATAACGTCGTCACCATAATGAAAAAAACGCAACTTAAAGAAGCAAGTGTACATGTAATAAATCCTTTGCTTGACGTGTTTTCATAATGAATAGATTTGAAATTACAGAATTAACAATATCATAAATACTAAGTGCTGGTTATTGTCGAATTATATAACTGAAATTGATAAAAACGAGCAGAGCTTAATGATGACTGATGGAAATTATTATATAAGTTGAAAATATTTTAATATATTAAAACCTTTTTAGACATAACTAAATTCAACCAGTGCGAGGTTCAGTATTCAAAATAATTCATTTTGTAACTAACATTGATCGTACACATAAAACTGTAATTTTAAGTTTAGTAATAAAATTGACAATAGTACACGACGCATATCGGATACAAATATATATATTTTTTTTTTTTTTTTTTTTTTTTTTTTTTTTTTTTTTAA
>JAULCC010000798.1:0-16151 GCA_032358795.1 Nuttallia obscurata | reverse complement strand
CCCCCCCGCCAGGCGTAATCCTGGTCGGTCACTTTATCCTGACACCTAGTCATATTGCTAACCCCAAATCTTGAGCCCAAATGATGTCAAGCCACTATTATCAATTTTAAAGTCTTTGATTTGACCAGGCCGAGGAGAGAACCCACAGTCTCCCTCACCAGAAGGGGTCATCCACCTAGAAGCTAGACTGATGAGCCCCAAATGAGGCATTTCTCTTGACCTTCATTGTAAAGCCTTTTAAACTATTGGTTTTACCAGGGAAATGGACTTGAAAATGATCACATAATTTCCACAAGCCACACAGGCTTAATTTCAAAATCAAACTACTGGTATATTGAACAACTTTAAACAGAAATCCACATTGTAAATGACTACAACTGTAACTATAAGACTTAAATTTTACCATTGGTAAATAAGACTCTTACCAATAATACAGTGTTTCCATTTTCAGATCCTGTTTGCCAGCCTCCTGATGTATAGATATGATACATCCTTTTGGAAAATCTTGAGATGGTGTAAATATCACAGTGTTTCAAAATCATGCACCAATAATGCTTGCTGTACAATTGTTTAATTTCCCTTCTTTTTCTGTATAGATGAACTTGTCAATTTTCAACAGGTGGTTGAAATCTTTGACCATTATAAATAACCACTAGCGCAGTGTTCTAAAGTCAGTATTTCCTTTTTCAGCAGATAAAAACTTCAAAATTTATGTTCATTTAACTTCCTACTTATCAGTGTGTTGACTGATATACTGATAGTCTGGAAACACTAACTCAGAACCTCCAAATTAAAATGCAAAAGCAAACTTAACAACTGTGGTCAGTATATTAATTAGAGGTTATGTAGTAGTGATCAAGGTATAGTTGATGATCAAGGTATAGTTTTAAATATAGTATGGCCATTCAAGTAACAGTTTCCACTTGAATTAGTTTTATTTACTCACTGTCAATTCTTAAGGCATGCAGTCAGTGTACCTGAGGACCACAATTAATTTTGCAGTTGGTGATCTTCTGACATCACAGACTTAAGTAAGAAGTAATTTATTTAAAACTCTACACCAGTATTGATCAAACTGATAAACACTTTCAATGCTGAACTCTGCATTAAAGACTCTTAATATAGACCTAGCTGGTAGATTTCTAGATGCAATAAGATTATGAACTGTGATCTTAAGTCTGTCCTATGATTCTTTTTAGGTGCTTAAGAATGTTTTTAGATTTAACAGAGCTTTTAATTCCATCTGTGATGTTAAAAAATAAAGTAGTTTGTAAATTTCCAGTATATATAGTCTCTGTCATTTATTCATGGCATGGCGCATTTAAGAGACAAATAACATCTTTCAAAAGAAAACAATAAATCTCTTCCATATCATGTTATTATCCACAAATCATTACACGCAACTTCCATCAAGTTTATTTATATAAGGTCAGGGAATATAAATCACACATTAAGACCAATTAATATACCATGTCCAGTATGACAGCCAAAGAGACAATTTCTGTGATCATCAAATGTGCGTGATAACAATACCATCAGCTGTCAAACAGTTACATGTGACAACAATACTCCTCATCATGTACAAAAATATGACTTTGTAGGGATAGACATTTACATCTTTGTGAGAAGACTTGAGTTAAGTTATGAAGCGGTAAAAGAAAACAAAAAGTTGTTTATCATAAGATGAAACAAAGAAATGTAATGAGTTCAAACTACATGTTACCATAATGGCATTCTTGGTATTTCTGATGCTGATGGATTATGGTGATGATGATGATAATGATTGTAATGAAAATGATACTCTCCGGTTCTTGTCATTTATTTAATCACTTGAATTAGTACATTTACTTTGGTGAGAAGGCAAGAGTTTTAATAAAGTGTTAAAAAAATAAGTTGTAAATCGTTAAAGATCCCTTGCCATTTCAAAGTACAGAAATTTCTTGTAATACTTAGTTTTTGTTAAAGACATTTACTGGCTAAAACTATACCATTTGAAGTGTCCTGCTTTTATTAAGGAAAAGTTGGTTATTTTATTGCTTTATTTGTCAAACTTTCAGTACTTTAATTAGAATTGAGCTTCAATATTACCGGTATAAGGTATTTATAAACCTATGGTAGATATATTAATTGCTACATATCATTTAGTCTATATTTTTCTGGTTATTTCTATAAAGGCACATCCATAAACAAATTTTCTTTTATACTTATTGTTCATTAGTTTAAACTTATTTATTTCAGCTCGATTATGTTGAAAGCCTATGGCTTGTAGAAACACTTTCGAGTCCGTTTCCTGGGTAAAACCAGACTTGGTTTCGACAAATGAAGGTCAAGAGAAAGGCCCCCTTCAGAGCTCAAACCTGCAACCTCCTGAACACAAAGTGGACACCCTATACACTACGCCCTTATAATTGTTCATTAGACATTCTCGTAACATATTCTTCTATAACATGATCTCTGTGGATCTTTGAGACGATAAGTCTTTCAGCACAGAAAAGGTTAAAATTATAACATGTCGTTATAATTATTGGAGTGAAATTCTGGGTTTTATACACTGCAGGCTGTTAATACATGACAATTTAGATGCATATTTACACAAGTACACTAATGAAAGTAACATGATCTACCTAGAATATTTCAATATTATATTTTAAACTATTAATTTCTATGGCTCCAGATAGAAACTAGACCAGTTACTGAATGTGACAAATACCCCTGCTACACTGCTTTGATAGTGAACTAAAGCCTTTACTCTGTATACTGTTACTTAAAACTGACACATAATTCTTGCGCAAACAAACATGAATTTGTGTCTTGCACATCTACTGCTCTTGATCAATATTTATGCCAAGAATCAGGTTAATCAGACAGAAACTGAAAAAGTTCACCTGACAAGACTTTTCAATTTGATTCAGGGGCAATAACTCCATAAACCTTGCATGAACAAACATAAAATTTGAGTCTTCACAATTACTGCTCTTTATAAATATTAATGCCAAGTATCAGGTGAATAAGACTGAAGCTGAAATCAGGGATTTCACTAGACAAGACTTTTCCAGTTGATTCAGGGGCAATAACTCCATAATCCTTGTGCTAACAAACATGAAATTTGCGCCTAATGCACATCTACTGCTCCTGATCAATATTTTTGCCAAGAATTAGGTTAATTGGACTGAAAGTGAAAGAGGAGTTCACCGGCCTAGACTTTTCATGTTGATTCAGGGGCAATAACTCTGCAATACTTGTGTGAACAAAATTGAAATTTGTGTCTTGCACATCTACTGCTCCCTAATGAATAATTATGCCAAGTATCAATTGAATTGGCTGAAACTGAAGAAGGAGTTCACCGGACAAAACTTTGCAGACAGACCATCTGACTGACAGGCTGAATCCAGTATACCCCCTTCAAACTTTGTTTGTGGAGGTATAAAAAATGGTGTTACTTATGATCTAAATGTATTAAATTCCAGTACAAATTTCAAAACCAGTACTTAATAAGAACATTTCCTTGGAAACATCTCCAAGCCAGAAAGCCATTATATGGTTAATCATAAGTAACTAACAAAACTAATCAATTTGTGGCAATTGAAAATAGACAATTATAGCAAGAAGTAAGATTTAAAATGCATAAACTGCAGGCTGATCTGGACTATAGGTATCAGATGTATTATTTCCCTGGGACATTTTGTTACAACACACATACATTGAACTGAAACAGAAACCAGATTTGTTTACATTACTGTCCCCATTAAATATTCTCTTCACCTGAATGACCAAATGGTGACCAGAAGACAAGATGACTAGAAATGATAACAGTTATGCTCCCAAGTTTAAGAAATAACATCGCCTCAAAATCCATTACTGATAATACAGATCGACCTTTAGGACTATTAACATTTTTATTAAACACAGACCATAACAATTAATGGCAATGGGAAGTAACAATATTAAAAGGTGTAGGCCCCATTAAAAGAAAATACTGTAGTATTGTGTTTTAAGGTAACAAAAGTTACAAGTTAGTAGAATAAACGAGACAATAAATGGTATAATTATCAGCTACTGTTTTTTTAGTTTTGATTTATCACAACATTACCCTTATTTATAATTTTACAGTTTATGTGTATGGCGTTTTGTTTTGAAAACCCTTATTTAATTCCCTTTTAATTTATATATAGATCCTTGTCAGAAATACAAAAAAAATCATTGTTTTATTCAACAAAACAAAACACTTAGATATCGATTTCACACGAAGTGTGCGCAGTGTTTGTAGTGTGTGCCTCTGCAGAGGAAAGAATTTGATTGGATTCTAAAACTGAAAATTTTAAACATGTCTGCTATTGTTGTTGAAATATTTTTTCCTTAGCCATCAATAACAGTTTATTTATATTAACCATACTACTTTAAACAGTAGAAGATTTTGTGTAACATCATCAACATCATGGTCATTCATGGAAAGCTGCAACTAGGATGACTTAATAAAAAAGCCGCTGTGGGTTCGAATCCTGATCTGGGCACTTTGCCTGTTTCAAGTGAGGAAGCCTTTCAGCTGGCCTGCGATAGGTCAGTGTTTCTATCAGGGTGCACTATGTGCGCTGAAATAGCATACAGAGGTCACCCTGGGTCTTCCTTCACCTGTTAATAGCTGGACATTGCCATATGACTGAAAATCTGTTAAAGCGATGTTAAATTCCACATAAATACTAACAAAACTAGCATTAAATATCAACAGTGTTTAAGTTTAAACATTCTTCCTTTATTGAATTTCACTAGATTTACCTCTGTGATACTTTATAATGATGTCCAGACCCCCAACAAAGTCAGAAAATCCAGAAGCATCACTTAATTAAGTCAGATAAACTTGTTTCAACCAGGCCAATCAAATTGGAAAATCTGATAAATAACCTTGATAGATTAAAGCATGATGATGTGTAGCATTCACAATGCAGAAATCTTTCATATGGAACATTTCTGTCCAACCTTAAAAGATAGAATCCCTCTAGCTTTAGATTCAGTGCAGGATGCAGGGTATTATTGGAATATATGCCGCCTGGTTAGGTGAAGTAGTACAGCGTCAGATTCAGGATGCAGGATGCCATAGGTTCGATCCCTGGACAGGTCAAACTAAAAACTTTAGAATTGGCAGTAATGGTTAACCCTCCTTGACTCTCAAAATTTTGGGTCAGCATTATGACTTGCTTGTCAGTATAAGGATAAAGTGACTGACCAGGCCGGGTTCAGTCATCTACTTATCATTATGAACCACTTTAACAAATATGATGACTGTAGGTTTATCTATTGATGAATTCTTGATCGGAAACCATTTGGAAAATTATACAGTACTGAATGACCTTAACCTTTGACCTACTGACCTCAAAAGATAAACCTATATCAACCTATGTAAACCTATATATACACCTGGAAATAAGTTAAGCACACCCCGAAAATTTTAAATTGGTTGTGATTGAAAGCATTGTCATGAGATGACGACTTAATTGAGCTAAGAAATAGTAATAATTAACATACTTTACATGGACATTAAAAAAAGACACTGGAATGAGGCCAAATCTGACCCTAGGATAGCCATTTAAAAAAAAGTTAGTAGAGGACCAGTATATTATGTTTCACACAAAATATATAAGTTGTAGCCTATATGGTTTTGTAGATTTTTTAAAGGCTTCATTATATAGTCAATGTAAAATAAGACGTCCTTTGGGCAGGGCCAAATCTGACCCTAGGATCCACACACTTGGTAGAGGACCTATAAATGATGGTACATGCATATAATCTAAGATGCTAGAAGACTTCCAAAGTAATTAACGACAGCAATGTTGTGCATTTGAGCGGAACCGTTTAAACCAAATTGAGAAAGATAGTTGATATGATTTTTACACCAAGTTTGGACAAAACTAAGTCAGTACCGTAGTTCAGAAAAAGAAGTCAATCAAAGATAAAAGTTAACAGATAGACACAAACCGCTATGTGGTCAGGTGAGCTAAACTTGAAAAAAGTAAAATAAATTCACATTGCTATAATAAGTTTAAAGTTTTAGAAAAGATCTGTGTAAAATAAATCTATATAACAAGTTTCAATTTCTATAAAATGGGAGACAACCAAAAATATCTGAAAATCAGATGAACTTGAAACAATTGTTATTAGGTTAATTCAGATGACCTTGATGGATGAGAGTAAGTCTGTAAGATAGGGATAACCACACACCCAGGTGTACTTTTACACCATGGCCAGACATCTCCATGCCCTGTTTTCAACTGATAACTTTTAATGACTTAAGCTGCGCTAAATTAAATTGGCTGATGTTTCTAATCAGTATTGTATTTAGTTGTTCCCAACTTTCTGAGCTTGGTAAAAGCTATAAAGACACAACATTTTTTAATTTTTTTTATTTTTGGGTTTAAGGGTATCTGTCCCATTCAATTTGAAATAAGAAATGCTTGAAAATTTGCAGAAGTATATTTCTAAACATTTATATCCATTATGGTAAATTTAACAAGAGGACCATGATGGTCCTGTAATTACTCATCTGTAAAGCCTTATACAAAATAAGTAACCCCTAGGGTCAGTTTATAATGAGACAGCCATGGTATCTATGTATTGTGAAATACCGTTAGCAATATATCTAAGCTCTAGCATGTATGGTTTTAGAGAAAATATTTTTTGATTTTCATTATATATGTCTATGTGAGATAAGACACCTCCCAACCCCCAACTTTGTAAATTTTAGGAAGACTGAAAATTTGACAAATAAATTAAGCAACCAAACAACCTAATTTGAATAAAAGGCTCTAGGCCATTAAATGTCAAAAAATTAATTTTCATATTTCAAAATGGCACAGGACCTTTACATTCAATTAAATGTAATAAATACCAGTGAGTGAGGTTTGAGATGTGAGCGTCATGGAACATGACTTTTCTATCATAAGCATTGGGCCTGTAGTGCCATACAAACATCTGATTTTCCAAAACATTTTTTTATTATTGTAAATGTTATCTTCTGTCTTTTATTACCATCATATGCCATAGTTCTAAGATCCAGTTCCATTTTTCAGCCTTATCTCAGTAGGACATACTCTGTATTGAATTAAAGACGATGGGCTTTATTACTCTTTTATGCCCCTAATCTCGGCATGAATCGCTTTTTCCTTCATTGATAGCAAATGCACCAGTTTTCTGCACATGGAAGATAAGAATTGTCAAGACCCCCAGATAAATGGTGTTGGATGGACAAAATAACTACTGATTCCAAAGTTGTTTTACTGACATTATAACTTATATACATTCAGGGTCTTAGAATCCACACGACACCTGAAGGATCAACACACAATAACTCTGGTACATAGATCAGTATACATATATCAACAGAATCCCAATTCAAAAAGTCAAAATATCTGCAATTTCCAAAAACAGTTAAAATGTAACATTTTCTCTGGATTCTGTTTTTTTAAACAGGACTCTTTTAAGTTCATTTATTGCTTTTTAAATCTATATATAAAGTTTCAGTACAAAAATTATATATTCAATATCAGTGTCAAAAGAATTAACAGGAAAACTTTCTGACCGAAATGAGTTAATAGCTACTATTTTACTGTCTTTGTTTATTTATATAGTATTAAAAAAATTTTAAAATTGTATTAACTGTAACGTGACTATATCATCCCTTGACAATAACAACTCATCACAGGAAACTGAACATGAAAGAAGGCCCCAAGGCAAAAGTTGATCTAGATTGATACTGAAGGTGAGTAACATAATATTAAAAGGCCCAACTTGGTACTAATACAGGGATATCTCCTTATTGCCCCCTCATTATGTAAAAACAGATACCGGTAGATCATAGATCCTATCAAGTATATATTTCACCAACAAATAAAAACACCAGCTGAGACTCAGCAGTCTACTCAAATGTCATCAGCATTTTTATACCTCTTGACTCAGTATCTTTGTAATGGACTCTTCTATCATGTGATATTGGATCAGTTCATTTGCCCCTCTAAGGGACGATGTCCAAAAATTGACACAAAAACTTATGATAAGTGTAAAAACAAAGTGTCATATAGATAAAAGTTTAAAATCTGGTGAGAGTTTACTCTGTGTCTTGATTAGTTCAATGCTACACTGTTCGGCTAAGAGAATAAAACTCTATATTTACCTAGTATGTTAACTCCAATCACATACACCACAGTCAGATTTCTTTCAATAAAAACCACTAGCTACTACCAGCAGTGAACTCAATTCAATATAATTTTTTTTATCTCGGGTCAATTTTCATTATTTGCTTTGGGGTTGGAGTGGCAGCTGTAAAATTTCTGAATACAGATATTTGCTGGGGAAAGTCATTTCTGTATTCTGAAAAAGAATAACTTTTATGTAAAGTCAATGTGGTCCAGTTAATCTCCTCTAAAAATGGCTAAGAGAACAAAACTAAAAAGTGATTTTACTGAAGAAACCACCTGTTTTCATTGTTTAGAATACTTTTTGTCTTTGTTTGATTAATATGTACTTTTAAAGTCATTAAAGTCATATGGCGAATTTTCCAGATTTAATATGTAGCACAGGGTTATTAAGAAACTTCAAAAAGCAAACTTGACCCTTTTAGCTTCCTGACATGATAGATATACTTGGTGACTTATAGGCCCATCGGGCCAGGTGCTCTTTGTTATTGTTAGTGTATTTGTATTTATAACTGTAAATATGCACAAGTCACAATAATAAACGACTTACTTTCTTACTTACTTATACGTAGTATTATTTCAAAATAATAACATTTTTGAAACTGGTATATACCCAGAAATGAAAACCGTATTTGCCAATGTTCAGTAAAGTTTATGATGAAACAATTTTACAGACTGATCCATCAACTGACAGATGGAAGAACTTCTTATATTTTTTAGTATAAATGACAAATGACGCTAAGAACTACTGTCACAAGATGCGCACCATTCTGATGGGTTTAAGTTGATGAAAATATAAATTCAATATTAGAAAATGTTTATGTAACAACTTACAGAATGACTGATGAAAGTCAATTGACAAAAACAGACCTTTATGTGTCACATTTTCTCCCCCAAAATAGGCCATATATGAGTCATACTGATCAATGGCTACATTTCACCCTTATATTCTCATGTCAATCACCTATTAGTTACAGATTTTATTGATGGACAAATAATCAAACAACAGTTATTGTCACAAGACATGATAAATTGGCAATATTTGTAATAAGGGAAAACGTTACAGACATGTCAGTGTTCTTGTTGCATTTAATTTACACATCTTTCACATGCTTTTTTTGCATCTAGAACACACAAGTAAAATAACAGCTTTTTAAGGAATATTCTCCCAGTGACCTAAATGATTATATTATATTTCGATTTTTTAAACAAAGAAATTATATCTGCCTTCTTAAAACCATTTGAATGGGGACGGTGGTCTAGTTGTAAGACACAGGATCTAAGGGTCCTGGGTTGAAATCCCACCAGGTCGTCAGATTTTTCTGAGCAAAAAATTGATCCCAAATGTACCTCACTCCACCCTGGTGTATAAATGGGTACCTATATTGATGTAAGCCATGTCGTGGCTGCAATCTCCGCCATGAGTTGAGGGCAGACTTAAATCTGATGATCGGGGCAAAATATGTAAAGCACCATATATGACAAGGGGGCTATATAAATGTTGTAAACAAACAAAAAAATTGATGAACAGGCAATATGAACTCTTTCATTGTTCTACATATGTAAGTATAGGTCCATCTACAATATCTGAGGGAGTTCTTTTTTGTAACTGGTTCCTGTGGCAAACCATGCATACTAAGCCCTGGCTTGGAATTTACCAGCCCATTCTTAGACTTGAAACTCAAGAAAAGTCTACAACACTCTATTTTGGTTATCAATTTTTGCTAGAATGGTAGATGCTAGGAGTCAGACTACAGGGTTAGAGATTATTCATGAGTCTCAAGTCTAAGAAAAGGTTGGTGAATTCCAAGTCTGGTCCTTTAGGAAAGTTCTCTTCTGGATCTACACAGTTTACAAACCTCAGGCTTCCTGGTTTCAGCATTTTTTGAGTTAATTATAACCTATTGTTTTATCAATTCAATATATGCAAGCTATGAGCATTTAAGAAATCAAGTAATTAGAAGCAAAATTAAAGTAACAAGTTTAACCCTCATCTTTATGTCAGCAAACTATGAATAACTACAGCATGAAATGTATGTGAGTCATGTGACACAATACAATGTCAAATCAGATTTTCAAGTATAAAAGAATATTTTGAAAATATTTTTTTTTGGAATAACTGCTTTTTTACATGCATAAATGAATATTCAAAATGCTAAGTGTCACTTATGAATATTCAGTGGGTTAGAGATTATAATTAAAATAAATATGGTCTCACCTTATAGTCTGATGGTAATAGTTTCCCTACTCTTCTTTCACTATACTGAAATGAGAAACAGACGTCATAAAATTACTATTTATGGAGGTTATGTGACATCCTTATTGTCTGACTAAATTTCCCCTTGGCAATCTACAGGTAAGCAATTTACTTTCAATCATAGAGCAATGACAAAAGGAGACCCCACAGAGGGATGTAAAATGGACCATTAATGTTATTGTTTTTATTCCAATTAAGCTTTTATAGTACAACGAGCCTTATGCAATTTGAAAAGTACCATATTATAGATTTAACTAGAACATGACCTACACAAGGGGGTGACTAAATTCACAAAACTCTGAAATACAAAATAATTCTACAATCCTTGCTACAACATAATTTCTATAGATCTAACCAAACAACTTTTGAAAATTACTGGAACCCCACCTCATAAAAACAAAAACTCTTTGAATTGAGCTGAAATTCTGGTCTCATATGTTTTATACTATTTATCTACGAAACTACTGAAAAATCATTTCAAAATACCACTACATGCTAGATGCTGTTGTTATTAATTAAAAACGAAAAAGAAACCTCCGTATCGAGTCCGTGGCTAACTCTTAAACCAAAAATCAGACAAACTAAATGAAACCCGACAGAATAAACTATGATATTATCAATAAGAACAATGTTGTGTTAACTCCACACACAAAATCTGTGGCTTATATATACCTTTTTTCTTTTTTATTTGGCTAATAATTTCCCTTATACCTAAAATGTCTTTCACAGAAAAACAGACACAAATATTAATTTAATATTTAATTTGTAATATGTAACCTAAGAATTTGACAGACCTAAAAACGTCGTAACATCATATTCAAACAATATATAACAATTAATGCCTTAAAAATATAAACACATGCTTAAAATTTTAAACAACAGTCCCTGTGGCTCTCTCAACGCTGAAAAGAGCCTACACCCTTAAAAGAGACTTAACACATAAAACTTGTGCACCATTAGCCATAATCTCCTTATAATTTTATGGAGACTATTCATTTTTTTTTTTTGTTCGGCTAATTTGTTGTTTATTATAAGTAAGTGAGCCTACATCTTTAGAGCACATAAAACCTATGCATAACTACCCGTTATCTCCTTATATGGAGACTATGTATCGCTTAAGGGGAAAATAGTTTCCTACAAATTCATTACACTCAAAGGAAGGATATCATATTTCTTTTTTATTTGGCTAATTTATTATACACAAATGACTGTTTCTTGTTACTTTCTGAATCAACTAACATGGTGTTTTTCCTTGAAGTTGAAAATACTTGACTGGTACCCATGATGAACAGAAAATAGATGGATAGCAGTACCCGTCTATAGGGTATCCTGATTTCTAATTACAGATTTTCACATTTTATTAGAAATTAACAGATACTCCTGAATTGTGTCCAAACTACAGATTCCCCTGAATTGTGTCCAAATTACTGTATTCATACGTATCTTAAAGAAAACTCTACACAATATCAATATATACTCTTAATGTATGATTGGTTACTTTTGTTGGACAATACACCATAAGTTTGGCAAATCGGCTACAAAAATCAGTTTGTTTATCTTATAGGATAGATAATGTTGTTGTCTAAAGGGAAGAATTAATTGTTCAGATTCTCCAGGTTTATAGACCAAAATAAAAAAACAAGATGACCACGATGATCCTGTAATCGCTCACCTGAAATTCACATACACAAATTAAAGAACCTTATACAGGTTCATCATTTGAAGCATGGTTTGAAGGAATTTGATAAAGGGTCACCTAAGGTGCATATCTTATCTGTGAAATTGTTTGAAATTGTCAACTTACAATTACTGTGGAGACGATTTTCAAAGTCTTCAATATAGTCATATAGTGAAAAAGTAGCCCTACCCCACTGGCAGCAATGTTTTTTACTAATCAAAAAGACTTGAAGGAATTTGATATTGGTGCATATAAGGATCATTTCCTTGAAATAATATTGAAATTGGGCAAGCAGTTTCTAAGATTTATTTGTTTGTTTGTTTATTTGGAATTTAATGTCGCTTTAACAGTATTTCAGTCATATCGCGACATCCAGCTCATTACAGATGGAGGAAAGCCCCAGGGGACTTCTGCACAGTATTTCAGCACAGAGTGCACCCGGGTACTCACCGACCTACCGCAAGCCAGCTTGAAGGTTTCCTCACTTGAAAAATCCAAAGTGCCCAGACCAGGATTCCAACCCACAGCGGTGAGGGGCTGAGAGATTGCAAGTCAACAACTATAACCACTCAGCCACGGAGGCCCCCTTGGCAAATGGATCATTTTAATGTTACTATATACATCTGTTTAAATGAATATTTCCATAAAACAATGCAGGGCCTCCTAGAATGACAGTTGTACTGTAGAAACTATCTGATCTGGATCTACCATGTTTACATGTCACAGGTAACTTATTTCCAAACAGCATTTTTCAACTAATTGAAATCAAAAATTCATTCATTTATATGTATTATATCAATAGGCTTTTTATCTCAACAGCCTATACAAGTCTGCCAAGAACGGCAACCATAATCAGTTTATGCAAGAAGCTTTTTTGGACCTTTCAACCTAATGTTTGGATAAGGTCCTTAACTATTGTGTTTGTTTACATTGTTTGAAGATCGTTCCTCACTGCATGTTAACAAAATGTCAACAATGTTGAAATTATCAGTAGGCAAATATGTACAACTCGGATAATCTACCATGTAACCCGCACTCTTTCACAAATGTCTACAGTCGAATGGAAGGTTAAATTTAATCCAATTGAAGGTATATCTATAATCTGTTTTTGACACAATAATCTTGAGATGTTTATCCCTGTTATCTGTATGAGACAAACTACAGATAAACTTTTTTTTATTTCTTCATACTTCAGTGTAGTATGAGAAAATAGGGTAGGTTAAAATCCCTTTAAAAGGTAGGAAAACATTAAGTAGAATAACTGAAACAACTGTAAGTGTTCAAACACAAAAATCAGGCAAGTTTTGTGTTAAATTACCTTAATAATTGGTCGTGAGATTTTTTTCATACATACCTCATACATCTATAAGTATATTGATTATTGATGCTAACATTCGTCACGGTTAATATATCATGAGAAATGATCTAAGTACACATTAAACACTGTGATATATCTGAAATCAGTGAGCCACACCATGATTTAACTGTTACAAATTCATGAGTGTATATATGTATGTATTAAACCCATTTTCAAAATAACTTCACTATTATATCAAACATGACTGTTCCTATATATATATATATATATATATATATATATATAAATATATATATAAAGACCTGAACCAAGTTGATATACAAACCAACAACTCTTAATAAGTAGCTGACAACTGTCCCTCCACTTGAAACAGCAAGACAAGTAATCATAGTAATGAGGAAAATCTGGCTCATAGGAAACATTCCACAATTATGTAGTATTTATCAGAGGCTGCATGGACAAAAACATTTGTGACCCCTAGACTGAAATGCTAGCCTTGTTACAACTCAACTCAACCTAAACTGAAGTAAAAATTCTTCATCACCAAATTTACAATCCGGTTATATCTTCCTTGACTAAGTTTTACCATTCCTGTTAGGTGAAGTAAAATGAACATCAAAGGGACTGCTCTCCAGATATGGAAAAAAATTTCAGAAGTTTCAAAACATCTGCCAAAGTTTGTGATAATGAAAATATCATTAATGCAAGAGGTTTCAGGATGAAACTCTTTAGTTATTGTGAATACCGGGTATGTGAATTTTTCACATAAAGTAAGTGAAACCATGCTAAAAATGTCTACACCATGACTAACAGCGTAAGTTTTAGAGGTAAAATTACTAATTTTGAGTGGCTTTTTGTAATTTTTACCACAAGTATCATTTCCTATCATATAAGTGAATCCATGTTTCCTGAATATATCTCAATATCTGCAACAGTTTTCAGACAATATACTAGGCCACAACTGGATTGCAGAAGCTTTAAACTGGCTTAGCAATTTTACTGTTATTTTTTTTAGCTGTCTTTCTTTCTAGTGTTTTAAGTAACATTTATATACTGATGTCAAAAAGAAATGCTTCAATGAAAAATGCAGACAATTTCATTATTTTTATTAGAATATATTCAACATATAATTTCAATATGCAAAAACATTCCCGCAGGTGTGAAAACTTTCTTCCACTGTAACAAAGGACCCCCCCTGGAAGAATTGGCCGCACAATTTGCATGTGCATGGCTTGCACCTTTACCACAAGGTTCTTTTCATTCAAAGGTAATCAGTAAATGTGTTATGCAGTTGATTTACAATTCAGAATTCACAAAACAATCAAGCGAATTGAAATTCTGCAATGCCACGTCTAAGAAACAAAGAGCGAGCAAGAATTTTAGTGATGTTAGAATGTGGTATTTTGCAAGAAAACGACTTGTCAATGTGTCCAGGTCCATTATAGTAAGACTAGGGTAAACACTACAGGAAGACTTTTGGACAGGCTTTGTTCCGGTGTACCGCGTGTGAAGTCTGTACGCCAAGACAGTTATATATGTCAAGGTCATACACATTTAACAATGGCTCAAGGGACGTCCGCTGCCATCGTAGGTATTCATGGTCGGACCATATCTCAGAATACGGCGAAATCAGCTAAAAGAACATTGAATTTTTTACAGGAGGCCTAAACGTAGCATTGTCCTAGCGGAACGTCATCGCCAGGAGCGACGGCAACAGTTCAAGACAACCTAGCAAAGCCCTCGAGATCTGTAGTATTCAGTGATGAGACATGGTGTAAGTTTCAAACGCCGATGGCCACATCCAGGTGTAAAGACCACATAACTGTAAATGTATGTTTGAGCACAACCGTTTTGGCAGGGGAGGTGTAATGGTATGGGCAGCCATTACCCGCACATTTTGTACTAATTTGGTCATAATCAATGGCAATCTCACCGCTCAGAGGTATGTTAATGAAATTTTAAGGCCCATAGTTCTGTCATTGTTTCACCAACGTCATGGCCTGACCTTTCAGCATGACAATGGTTGTCCGCACATTGCCTGTTTGACGCAAAACTTTCTAAATGCCCATAACATCAATGTCTTACAATGGTCAGCTACTTCTCCGGAGTGCAACCTCATAGAGCACTTGTGGGACATACTCGGTCCCAGTATTAGATGTTTTGTGTTTACCCTTAATGCTGAGGTTTGAACCCACAACTGCACAGCTATAATTGAGTATGGGCTTTTAGAAGCCAACCACATAACCAGTGCTACAAATAAGAGGGATGAAAAGGGAGTGGGTGTTTGTTGTTTCATAACTCTTTCAGCCATATTTTTATTAAATGAAGGTCATCTTTTAAACATATTATCATCATCTTTTTTCCCCGGGTTTCTCAAACATTGATCACAAAAGTAATACCCTAAACAATTGGCTTATCAATCCATTACAGTGACTGGATCTAAACTTCAAACACTATCCTGCCAAGCCAATACTCTCCATGATGAGTGGTTTCTCCATTGAAATGAAACCGTCACTGGTCTCCAACTTCTGTTCAATGTGGGAACAATGACAGAAGTGGCAACTGGTTCAGATACCCATTAATGCATGGGCTATGGTACCTTAATAGAAATAAAATGTTTTTCATAGAGGTATAAAATAATCAAAGGACAGAAGTCCTGAACAGCGGATTTTTTGTTGCAAACACTTAAGTTGACATATGTGCTGAATGTACTGA
>JAULCC010000687.1:0-16155 GCA_032358795.1 Nuttallia obscurata | reverse complement strand
ACAACTTTTTAAATCCTATACTAGACAACTTTTTAAATCCTATACTAGACAACTTTTTAAATCCTATACTAGACACTCATTTTTATTCCCATACTAGACAACTTTTTAAAACCTATACTAGACAACTTTTTAAATCCCATACTAGACACTAATTTTTAATTCCATACTAGTCAACTTTTTAAATCCCATACTAGACAACTTTTTAAATCCTATACTAGACAACTTTTTAAATCCCATACTAGACAACTTTTTTAAATCCCATACTAGACAACTTTTTAAATCCTATACTAGACAACTTTTTAAATCCTATACTAGACAACTTTTTAAATCCTATACTAGACACTCATTTTTATTCCCATACTAGACAACTTTTTAAAACCTATACTAGACAACTTTTTAAATCCCATACTAGACACTAATTTTTAATTCCATACTAGTCAACTTTTTAAATCCCATACTAGACAACTTTTTAAATCCTATACTAGACAACTTTTTAAATCCCATACTAGACAACTTTTTTAAATCCCATACTAGACAACTTTTTAAATCCTATACTAGACAACTTTTTAAATCCTATACTAGACAACTTTTTAAATCCTATACTAGACACTAATTTTTAATCCCAAACTAGACACCTCTTTTTTAATCCCATACCAGACACCAATTTAAATCCCATAATGGACACCAATTTAAATACTATAATAGACACCTTTTTTTTTTATCCCATACTAGACACCAATTTAAAAGCGCTATATCTACATCGACGTTCTTTAAACTTGATTCGCTATATATCTAATTTCACTGAGATTGCAGACACGTAATGCAATATGCAAAGAGGTATAAACGTTTCCTACAATAATGCAAGACAATTTAACTAGAACTAATGAAGGAAATTTGATATTGCGTTGTAGAAATTTGTTTTCAATTTAAATTTACTTCAAACACCTACGTTTAGTGAAAGTCACAAGCGTTATCCGAAGTCTGCCAGAAGCGCCGGTGTTTTATATACAGTTAATGATAACACGTTGGTCATTTTACCAGTTATTACTCGTATTTTTGTTCTCTGATTTAACTAATTTGTTCCATTTATATTACATCCTTGTCAAAAGTTTACCGATTGTATCAACTTAACAACTATGTTTAGAACCAAAATTTTAGTACCAAATCTTTTCAATACAGAGCTGACATAAAACAGATGTGACAAACACGTTTGTACATAAAATAGTATCGCCGTCGTTTAAAGGTAGGGATTCATCCGCATATGACCGTGCGTGTGGATAGATATCAACAAACATCCTTTTAAATCCCTTGATCAAAGGAAGTTGATGCTTGGAATGAACCCTCCTCCCAGAGTACAAGGTTGATATGATGTTCTACACTATGTGTTTGCACTTTAACTAGCGCAATCCTTTTAGAGCTAATCACGACAATACATCAAAGTATTTATCAACTCAAAGCTAGAACATTTGAATTATAACTTTATATGGGTTGTCTGTCTTTAGGGTTTCACTGTTATTAAAGTTTCAATAACAAAACAAACAAAAACAGAAAAAGTGGTTGCTCTTCTCAACATAGCAACATGTAATAGGAAGAAAAAAACTACATGTAACAAGCTTGCACTTTTGAGAACAAACCAAGGAAGGGCACATTATCATTAACCCACTTAAACGTATCTAAAAATGAGAACAGAGAATTGGAAAGTTCGAATCAGAAGTTCTGTAGAAAATCTAATCAAATAAACGAAGATTTCTTTTCTTGAAATTGAAGCGCAACGGTCATTAAAGACATTCAATGTTACCACGTCAATCGACATCAAGCAGTCACGTATGGATATGACCATAGTAAACATCACGATACAAGCTTTGATAATTTTTATGTAAGCATGCTAACGCATTACCAAATCTTGAGCTTCCATACCTTCCAAAATGTTCATATGTGTATGAATGGTATTTCTAAAGCAACAATTGAAATACATGTAGTATAGTTTAACTGTTTATTTGATTTAAGTCATGTTCGACGATCTAGGGCTAATGGAACTTTATACACAGTTCTCTTCTGTAGACAGCTATGGTTTCTTAACTACCCAATGTATGGCAATATTACACAAGTACTCCAATGTTTGACTACAATGGAATTAACTCACACCTCATGTACTACGTATTTAATATGCAATCTCTCAGCCCGTCATCGCTGTGGGTTCGAATCCCGGTCTGGGCACTTTGGATTTTTCACGTGAGGAAGTCTTCCAGCTGGCTTGCGGTAGGTCTGTGCCTGAAATAGTGTACAGAGATCCCTCAGGGTCCTTATCCACCTGTAATGAGCTGGACGTCCCGATATGACTGAAATACTGTTAAAGCGACTTTAAAATTCAAAAACAAACAAACGTATTAAATGAATAAACAATCGTCTATATAAGTATATAAATAGAACATGAGTCACAAAATGTTGACGACGATAACTGAAGCGTTTCTGATAGTCCCGGTTGATCTCGGCAACGTTCAGAATTTCAACAATGATGTGCCGACAAACACGCAATTTTAAGTTTGTTTTTTGCATTTATCGCATTTGTAATTGCGTAGGAAACATTTCTAAACACTCAATATTTCGATAGACACCTCAAAAATTCGCAATTGAGCGCTAGTTTGAGCTTAAATATGACTTTGATTGCCATCGCAAAAATCATACATGTTATTTACATTCTTCAGTTATGCCTTTTCTCAGGTGTCAAGCACACCAGACATTTATTACCTAAGGTGTCATTACTTGTGTGGTGGAATAATCTAATAGGATATATGATCGAAACGTCTTATATATATCTGTTTTGTTGAGGAGACATCTGGATTAAAGTAAAATTTAGTGAAGAATTTGTAATAAATCTGAAAGGACAGATGCCAGCGTATGCTCCTGAAAACAATATCAAATCAAAAATAGATGGAATCACAAGAGTAATTCCACTCAAGTCATACTGTCCTCAAAATGCCAAAAGGGTTTTAGGAATTTTCATGAATCATGTAAAGGAAGCTACATCAATCATGTAATGATATATAGTATTTGTCGCCACACTGGAGTGGGGCGTGATGTTTGGAATGTGATATTTTTCTGTACTTGGAGGGGCATGTGACTTACATTTTGTCAAGATTAATCGATGCAAGATAATCTTACCTCTTGACGATAAAGTTTTACAAAATAAGTACTTGCATTATTTGAATTTATTTAAAAAAAATACCATTTAATTTATTCCCTCATGTGGTGCACGATTTCAAACGTTTAAGGTCTATTTTGACTAAAACAGCATTTGAAACCGAATTATTTTTGACTTTGCTACGCTGAGTTAAAATATGTATATAAAAAGAAATTAGACACAGCTTCCCCGATAATGTAGTGGGTACAAGCGTTTGGCTTAGAACACTTTTTGACATTTCGGTGTTGGTTCGATACTCTACCGATCCAATATTTTTTAATTTGTGTTTTTGTTTTAATTATCAGTCCTTCTTTTAAGATCATGATGTACATGTGCAAGGAAAGAAAAGGTAATTTTAGTGCTTTAAGTATACAGTCGTCTCAAAAAAGTGTTTTATTTATTGAGTAAAATAGTTCCGGTACGACGTCATAGAAATTATTACGTCTACAAGCTGAATCACTTCTGCTGACCGGATAAACCTTAATATATTAGGTTACCCCTTTATAATATCACTGACTAGAAGCCATAGTCACATGATGATTCCATCACATGATGCTTTGCATCAAAACTTTTCTAGTTGTACTTATGTACTACGTATTTAATATGCAATTACTTGTCACAAGATGTTTCAGCTATCCCGTTTGTTGTCACGTGCATATTATTAAAATTGGTTCAATGCATCATAAAGCTTGTATCATGTTTGGATTACACGACTAAAGAAAATTAGTTGATGAATGAATTGATTGATAAAATATCTAGCTGTAAATAAGGTTTTCCCATTGCACTTTTGATTTCGTTGGATCAGTTATGTAGTCTATGGTTTTGTGCTAAGATCCAAACTAAAGAAGCGTTATTGTCCAGTCTGATTGATTCGCGTAAAACGTATGATACAGTTCATAAATAACACTCCCATCGGTTTTTGGTTGCTTATTTAATTACCGTCGGCTAGAAAATTGATAGGCGTCAATCTGCTTTGACGAATAGTTCTTGGGACAGATTTCCTTAAGAGATATAGCAACGTTCTGTCAAAGCCACAAGAGTTAGTGTCAAGATGATTGATAGAA
This sequence comes from Nuttallia obscurata, assembly GCA_032358795.1. NCBI lineage: Eukaryota > Metazoa > Mollusca > Bivalvia > Cardiida > Psammobiidae > Nuttallia > Nuttallia obscurata. The sequence goes on along the minus strand of JAULCC010000687.1, from coordinate 11,910 downwards.
GCGTAATCACATTTGCCGCGAAACAGATGAAAACAACGATATTCTGTTAACTGTTACCCTACTTTATAGGCTCGTGTTAAATTGTTCTTGAGTCCCTATTAGGCGGCACGTGAAAAATACTTCACCAGCACAAATCAATAGTTTGTTCTTCATATATCTAATGTCACAATAAAATCATAAGTATATTGAAATTCGTCATGTGAAATGTCGTGTGAATATAATTATGTTTCTTAATTCGATGCATCGATAACTGAAAAATGAAATGCGATTGCCTTCAATAATTTATGTTTAAGTTGAAATAAGTATCGTTGTGACATTTAGGTTGTAGAGTATGTTTGCTTAATTGCAGTATAGATAAATTTGATATCCATAATAAGTAACAAGAACAATGGATAAGTTTAAAGAGTTTTGATTGGTGTGTCAGACAATTAAAGTTAACTGTGAAATTGAGACTTTCACAAAGCATTTTCGATCAGTAACTTTGTATATGCAAATGTTACAAATAAGTTTCTTGCGAAATATGTTAACTGGTATGACAGTTGAATGTTAGACACGGTGTAAATCTGTTTAAAACTCTAAAAGTTAAACCGAAATTATAGATTTAAAATAAAATCAGTTAGCATAGTCCTGACAATGTACGTACTATGCAATTAAATAAAATCAGATCATTGTTAATCTAGTATTAGATATATTATTTAGATGTTTGCCTACATGCTTGGGAACAAGACCGTGAAATAAATATTAACATATCTGTGTTACAGTTAGTGATTGCACACATTCTAGAGCGTATTAAACAGAACTATGGTTATCTCTGTAAATATCTCAGCAAACTCTTTAGGGAAAATAAAGTATTTTTTTCTGCCTAAGTGATGTTACAAAGAGAAACAGTATGACAAGCATTTTTAATTCTAAGAATTTTCAGCTGCTTTTAGAGGGCATATAATAGCAGCCAAAATATACGCTTTGGAGAAACAGATCAATAAGTATTGTTTATGGTTTTTAGATTTATAACAGGGTCTAAATCTATGCTTTTGAATATGCTATTGTGGCATTTCAGATTATTCTACAACAATTTAACACCCTTAAACACTGTTAGTTTCAACAGATGAAATCAGTTATATTGTTTAGAGTCTGCTATATATCATGAATGGATATAGAAGAATATTTCAATGATGGTAAACTTGCTTTTCCAGAAAACATATGTGATTGCACTCGGTATCCAGTAGATCATTAACAATATAGTTGTTTGTGCTATATTACTGTTTAAAACCCCATTTTTGCTGATGTTTTAGGCATCATAGTTTTTGGTCAAAAGTTGTATTAATACGGCCAAATTGCTTGAACCTCTTAAACATTAAGTCAAAAACAAACACAAATAAGACAGAAAAAGTTTTGTCTGATAGTGGTCGCTGATGCAGCAGGTTATTTGTATAACTGGTTTTGTAAATAAAACAACTTGTCAAAGTTTCACCGATTTGACATTTCAGCAATGCCAAGCACTTTCTGCGAGGACAACAATTGAAGTTGATGAGTTGAGATAAATTACACAATACAGCCGTTGAAATATATTTTTATTTCCTTTTCATACGTACTGTTTCGTTAATCATAATTAAAGAGGCCGTAGAATAGATGGTTTGTGTCTTAAATACAAAACTTTCTTCAAAGATTTATATATAAAAGACAGACAATCCTTGTAACATAACTTGATTACATTGCTTTGTGGTTTGCTTAATTTGAAAAAACGACAAACAAGACAGAAATGTTGTAACTATTGGAAGATAAATATAACCCTTTAATTGTACCATATGGCGCCTGGTATAAACGTATTTCTATTAGCTTATGGCTGTTTGAGAAGAGACCTCGTGAGAACAAAGCGTCAAACAACTTTAATATATACACCTATATTATAAATATATATCTCGATCTCTATAGCTACGTCTATATGATTGTTTTGTTTTCATAATGTTTGTCAAAGTACATTATTTTAGAAGATATAAACACAAAAACAAATTCATTGCATGCAAGCTGGACTTGGACATCAGCAAATTTAATGGATAAAAGTATTAGTACAGCTACGTGTTTTGTACTTTACCATCTGGTTAATGGAAACAAAACAACATTGGAGTTACAAATGATCTGGAAACATATCAGTAGAGAATCGATATCATTACATGGTCTTTGACGATATTCATTAAGATACATAATAACTCTATATTTGGATGTATTTCAAATTATCTGCTGTGTACTAACATTCTGATAAAGATATTTTTGGCTTGGATAACGATATTGCAACAAGAAATGGTAGTTATCGAAGGGTGTTAGCAGCAATATGATACAAACGCTTTTATTAAGATGACCATTCTAAATATTTTTATCTGCTTGACGCACATACAAAGCAAAGGCGTTCTTACATCGATTGTAAGAAACTCTGTTTGGATAATCCAGTTTGTGATTTTTCTTGCTTGACACATGCATAATTCAATATATAAAGTCAATTGCGTATGGACAAAATGCTTACGCAATAGGTTAAGGTGGAAACCTGATCATTCAAACTCTCCTAGCATTTATGATTTGTATTGTAACAGAAACATATCGAAAAAGCGTCATTATTTACGTAAATAAGTTGTATTTTATTTAGATATTGTTTTATTGTCACGTTTACTTATGACCTGTCAAATTATATTCAAAAAAATCTTTTTTGAACATATTATAATCTGCGTCATGACATATTGTATCTAACATACGTGTGTATTTGCAAAGCTCTTCTGATAATCAATAATACCCAGCCAATTTTGTTTATTTCAGAAGTTTCGAAACTGAGTGCAGACTTATGTTACCGAAACCACAATGTTTCACTACAGAATTTACATACTACTTCTTATGAATATAACACGAAATTAAAAACGATGCAAACTGCTATATTTAGTCTTATTTAAAGTGTTAACATCCATATAAATTTGAAAAACATTTTGAAAGTAATTAATTTTGAATTACGCTTATACGAAATGCTAATGTTTTGTTGTAAATAAACTCAGAATTAACGAAGATACCCAAATTGTAAACATTCAAGTAGAACCGTTTTCAAAACAACATTTTGAGAACATAAGACATTTGTTGCGAGCCGCTTTAGCGGCCCACTTTATTATTAAGGGGTTTGAAAAGTTAACTTGAGTACTTGATTGAAACTAATATGTTTTTAATCGTTGATATGGATGAAAATTGGAGACATAGACGATTCTTTGTTTTGGAAAAAAGTAGCAGTATCATTGTGAAGCACTCTTGAGCGTATGTCCAATATGAAAAGATTGCTGTATAAATATGACAAATCGTTATTATTATATCAAAAAGCGCGCGAATTTTTCATCATTTAAGGCGAAATCTTTGCTGAGAAATATGGTAAATATGATTTATCTTTTGACTTTAATATGCTATTAACCGTTGTATGTTTGAATCAAATAACATAAGTTTCGTCTTAGTGTGTTGTAAGAATTCACATATTCGCATTTAAAACTGTGTAGCGGGATGATAGGATTGAAATGGAAACTTGTTCCTGTGCCATCAACAGTTTCCATATCGGACAGGCATTAGTTAATATTTATAGGTGAAAATGCACATAGACCACGAATGGCTGTTTTTGTTAACAAGTGCAAGAAAGTGGATTGTAGCGAACAAGAATAAACTGTCAGAGTGACTTGCTCATCGTTTGAAACTATGTATGACCACAAATACTTATCTCAAATGTTTTAAAACATTTACATGTCAGTTTCGTGTGATGGCTGTGATAGTTTGCATTACAGGTTATTCTTGTATATGATTTAGATTGTTTCGACATAGTTAGTAGATAGATTTAAAGATCTTAAGAGAAGCATATCTCTAGCATTGCACGTCACATAACTTTCCTCACAGAAATATTTTTTTATTTTCTTTCTTTTAAAATAACATGAAAGTTGTGGTAGGCAGTAATAAACCGACCAATGTTTTGAACATTGAACCAGTTGAATTTCCGGCAAATCATAGACAATAAAATTGTAGAAAACTACAGAGGAAAATATTTGATGCATCAAAGAAAAACAACTGTTTACATTAACTTGAACTTTTATTAATAAGATAAAGTAGGAGGTCGTAGCTTTATACGATATAGTAAGAGTCGTAGCTTTATAAGATAAAGTAGGAGTCGTAGCTTTATAAGATACAGTAGGAGTCGTAGCTTTCAGGTTGCATACTTGCTCTTTTGTTAACAACTGTTTTGCAAAGTTTTAACATTAAAAAAAACTGACAATGGTCGCATATATCAAAATAGCTAAGTTCATTTCAATGTAAGTGGGACTAAAGACAATGGAGTGCAAATATAAAACATGTAATAACAAAAACTAAAGCTAAGAAGCCGTTCAGTTCTCTACAAACCAAATGCTTTTTATAAGTCAATAATCTGTTTGATGACTTCACGGCTGGAATGAATAAAAATTAGCAGATTTTAGTTCACAGAATAGCATAAGGCAAAGTAACTCGATTGTCAGCTACTTCTTTCAACACCATTCTCAAGCGCACTGATAACTGTCAATCGTACTTGAAATACAGACATATATTGTATAGGGATATAGCGGTTTCCTTTGAAGCCAAGGGAGTTAGTGTCAAATGATAAATGGATATTCAATTGTTCAACATATGCCAAAAAATAGACAAAATATGAAGAAAAAAAGTCAAGATTTATCTGTTTCATGTTTTTTGTTTTGTTGAGACACTATTGTTATGAGAATAGCGTATATGTTTTTGCATGAAATATGAAGTTGTGTGACTTACTTCCTGAATGTTTTGCGTCACTGACATGCTTGGCACATATGCTTCCTTGAGATAGACGGATCTTATAATAAAATATAACTCGGAAATAAATATCACGACAATGTCACAAAAACGTCTTGTAAAACGTAATCTAAACGACAGAGGAAACTGTTTGACGTAAAAAAGGCATTTTAATTAATGCGATGGCATTCTATTTCATAGGGAATAACAAGTAGCTCGTTGTTTTATTATCCAAACGAGGGAGTACCAGACAATACTTGAGAATCGGACAAAGCTTTGATTAAAGGCTTTAGATTTAACTGCTATATTGAAATTATGTATTGAAGTGCGGATAACTAGAATTTATTTGACCATAATGAGACGGTTATGTGATGCTTTTGAAGAATTGTCACAGGCTGCCATTCATTTTTATTTAAATGTCAGTCAAGTTAAATTATATGTTCAGTGCCGAGAAAACTAAGTTGAAATGTAGGAATATATATTTATATACATATTCATATGTAAAGTATGAAATTTTTTCACATTGATAAATACTCAAATTCAGTTCTGTTAAAAACGACAAAATAGTGATTTATAAGTTAACTCCTGGAAATTGACAAGAAACAGAAAGAAAGGTCTTTATTATATACCATATGCTATTATCATATTATCATGCACAATAAACTATCATGCTTACCTTTCTCCTTATACATAAAAGTTTAATTTACAATTAGCATTCAGTTTCATCAACTACATGAACACTTAAAGAACTGAAAGACGTACAGATCTTAGATACTTCATAATTGTCACTGAGTACTTCACAAAGTACTTCATTATTTCAATTATGAGTGCGTTTTTAGAGATTATTGGCTAGATTTGCCGTAAATTGCAGCATTAGCATTTTGCTGTCGAACGCTAAGTACTTATTTTAAAAAAACTGATATTTTTTAATGTCTGGTTCTTAGTGAATATCCCAGACCTTAGAGTCTTGTATAGACATTCATCGTCGTCTGCGATGTATGATGACGGCCGTCATGATATATACGTACAGTACTTACCTTTCGTGGAAAATCCTTGTAAATTTACGAATTTGTAAATAAGAACTTTGTAGGATATTTTGGTAAAAACAAATTTGGACGTTCGTACCAAGTCCGAACGATAAAATAAAAAAAAATTGGAAAAGAAATATCCCGCCCTAAGATACCGTCCCTAGGTAGATTTCTGACCCTCGGGTAGGGTATTCCAATCCCATTCCTATATTTGAATACTCATGGTTGATTTCTACAATCTTTTATTTTCAGGGTAACCCTGCACAACCAAATTGCCGTGAAACTATAGATTTTATTTGTTTAATCATGTGTTGCAATACTACACCATCGAGTGGGTCTGGTGTATTCTTTCGACAATAAACGCTGAAGCTTTAAACTTTGGATAGCAATTTTTGCAATGGAATGATATAAGAAACCGGATTTAAGAGTACAAAGCTTCGCACAGACTATATGTTAATGTCATTTGATGGCTGAACATAATGGGTGACTGGGATTTGCTTATCATACTGTTATTTGTGTAGTTATCAGCTCTATATTTAACCATAGATTATTTATCAGATAAAAATGCGGATCATTTTCATTAATCATAACCTAATTGTTTTTTTCTTGTGTATATGTTACTACGTAATGATAGTTTCATTACGCATATTGAGGCACTTTATGATTTTAAAAATTATCGTATATGTCTTGTCCGCAACTAATACATTTCGTTTTCATTAACTGACCCATTTCAATGTTCTATTACAATTTCAAAATATGCTTGATTTATATACATGTATATCATGAACTTATCCTTGAGAGACTCTTTAACCATCGACTTATCCTGTGCCGTTAATCAAACCTATTAGTAACCAACTCGATAAGACATCACAGGACCTGGTCCAACAATATCATATTTATCTCATATACGGTCGCGTGATATCAGTGGAGATTTATCAATTCAGTCTCTTTTATGATTTGACAGGTGGTAATAGAAAAATAGCCACAAATAAGCAAAAGGGTCAACATAGGCAACCAAAATGCATTAACTTAGTGGCATTGTACGGAAACTTCTGATGGAAAATTTGCGTGGGGTTTAGCATTTATCCAAAATAATTTCTGTGTTTCCGTTAACCCGATCACACCTTTGCATTTTTTCTTAGCTATTATTAGCATATAAGCATAATTTGTTTGGCACATATTTCTCACAGGAGTTTGTGTTACGTGCATATGGGAAATGCTGGCTAAATAAATACAGTTGACAATTAACAAATGTCTTAATGGAGCACTACTGAACAACTTTATACATCGCCGCGTGTTTTCTTTTATTTCTTTCATTGAATACAATACAGATTTACATTGGCACCAACGAATGATTTGTTACTGTAAACATGCACCGCACGCCTTTATTGCGCTTAAACAATTTTGTGAATAGACCTCAGGTATTCTTCCATCGGTGCAATTAAAATGGTATGTCCATCAGTTGTCATAATTGCTAGTATATATCCGCTGTAACCTTGGTAATTGTATTGTTTACTTCTTCGGTTCTGTGAAGTTAATATCCTGAGGTGGATGTATTCTGTAAAAGTAATTTATTTACTTTGAACTGTATATAAATTGCCGTATCAAAACAGTTTTATTATTAATGGTTAATGGAACATTGAGTGTTTTTCCGCCGAGTAAAGCTTGGAAAGTTTCCACATGACCAGGACCAGTGATTATAAAACTTTTTTCGTGCTCAACTCAGGTTCATGCTCAATTTTTAAATGTTTGAAACATCAAATTCTTTTATAAAGTAGATTTAAATGTATATTTAGCTCTTATTACTTGGGCATATTCATGATTAAGTTAAAACTAAAAAGTTTTATCTCTAATACCTTTTTTAAAATAATCAATTTAATTTGCATGCTCAGAGTGAGTTTAGCATGAAAAATGGTTTTAAATCACATGACCTGAACTGTTACGGTGTGACTCACAACCCTGACAACCAAAACAAAAAATCGGAGCTGGTATAACACTTGTTGTGTTTTTTTTTCCCCGATGAAGTCAATCTTGATGGGTTTTTTTCAATTAATCGGCAATTGATTGAATATTTGGCACGAGGGCATATATATATATTCAACTGCCCCTGTGTTTGTGTGTGCGTAAGTGTGTGTGTGTAATACTACTAGGCAAGTTTAGTATTAGACTAAGGTCAATAATTGTAGCTATCTTCGTGTGCCGTTTACTGCAACCTTTGAAAACTAGGAAAATGTTAGAAAACTAAATGAGTTTTAAAGTAATTCTGCCACCGTTACGTAGTATACATTACTTAGGTGTTTATTAGTGAGAAAGACCCTATAAATGTGTTCTAAGTGATTCACAAGGTAGCTGCAACTCTCCTGTTTTTAATAGAGATAATTTTCTGAACGGGACTCAAACTTATGGCACTCTATGAAAGGCGTAACGGTTACAATTTATTGAACGACTCAGCCAGCTGCATCGTCCACTTAAAACATTTAGTATGGTAATACAGCTATTGCAATATATATACTAAACTCTTTGAAACATCGTCAATGTCTAAGCATACTTTTTATACAAGTGTTCTGTATGTTTCCTTTCTCACAGATACACACGTTTTACATTTTATCAAACGTCTTTTTTTTGACAGCTGTCTAGACTATACGACTTCAGTTTTGAATTTTCGGGGCATAAATCAGAATTCATAGTGCTTCACTGAGCTACTGACGCTACAGGTTATTGATGACATATAATAACAAATTGACCGACGCCAATTACCGTTAAGCGGTACTACCCTTGCATATTCATTCCCCCTTGCGTCATGAGAATATATATAGACAAAAACATATTTCTATTTCCAACAGAGAAAACATTGCCCGTATTGCTGCCCCCAAAAATGTTGTTTTTGCAGCGTAGAAATAGTTTACTCTATATAAAGTATTTAATCTATTTGCCTTAGTCATGTGTGTCCACATCTTCATGAAAGCAATGTTAATGGGTATTTTGTGTAATGAATTTGATGTTTGCGATACGTGCTCTACCATCAAACAGTTTTTTAGGGAAATGTCTTCGATGCACTTTTATACTTCCAGTGTTAGCTTTCATATTGTTTAACATACGAACATTTATTTAAAAGCTCATAGTTTAGTACGACTAGGCGGCTATTATCTAAACATATGAAATTATCATCTAACATTCAAGGCTTTAGTACAACTTATGGTGTTTTTATTACCTAACCCTTAAAGACTGTTATAGAAAATATAGGAAATATAGGAAATATAGGAAATGCTGTTTTCCAATGTTATGCTTTTGTGTTTTTAATCTGAAATGGAGATTCTCGGAAAGACAGGCCCAGGCATATTAAAAACTTTAAATATTGAGACATATTAGAAAAACGTATTAATTTCGGAAACATTAAACTTTTTGTAAATCAACCTTAAATAATCTGAAAAAATATTGCTCGACAGATTTTAAGAATTGTAAGCATGAGTAAAGAAACAGATATAAATAGGATGGAGATATTGCTAAGGGGATAATTCTCTATTTGGAATTTTCCTCTCCATAAATAGGTGGCAGAAAGTTTAGTTTTTCTCCATCTTTGATATTATATTTTGATACAGTAATTAAAAAAAATATAAGGTGATAAAAATTCCCATTGTTAGAAAATAGTTTGGTAATTGTTAAATAAAGCGTCATTTAGTTGACCACTAAACACCACGAGAGAGTGAGATTGCTAGTTTACTTCTTTCTAATTACATTTGACACAAAAAACAATTTATTGAAGGTAAGTAAATTTATGGCAAACAACACATATTATGTTAAGCGTTATGTCGAAAGAGGTGGATGCATTTGTGTAACATACCGTTATCGTGTGCCCTAGTTCGAAAACTGCAACGCAGTAAATACAAACATTGGGGGTAGAGTTCTGACATTTCCAGGCGGTACAAAAGATAGAACCCACTATCCCTGCCATAAGCCGTTCCATTGTTACATATCAGGTGATAATAGTTACCATTGTTAGAAAATATTTGCACTACTAGATGTAAACTAATTTTTTAATATTTAACAGGCATACATTTTAGTTGTACTCCATTCTTTGATATATTCTTGTTTGATAATGATAAAATAAAACATCAAGTGATAACACTTACCATTAGTAGAAAATAGTTGCGTATTGGTAATTGTTAAAGTGTCATTAAGTTAATAAACAATATCAATCAACCCTGACTTCGTTGTTATTTTCATCATACAAGCACCACAAGAGAGTGAGATTGCTAGATTCTTCATTTCTTTTAACAAATAACATAAAGAAATTCGTCTAAATGTAAAAGTTTGCCGTTAAGTGTGTTTTCCGGTCATATAATACACAATTAGAGCGATTCCATTTTATTTAACTGGTTTATTTGCGATCCAATTATGAACGTTGTTGTTGCATTTATTCCGGACTAAAATCTCGTTAGCGGATATCACTGGGATACAGTTTAACCTTTCAGAGGCCATATTGATCTGGACCATTTTGTTGGTGACATTTCGATGCCAGTCTGTTGGGAAAGGGTGGTAATTAAGTAATTCTCAGTGAAGATGTAGTCGTATCGGAATGTAGACGAAGTTATAACAGAAAGTAAGTCCATAGGTAAATGATCTTAGGTAGCCCTAAGTAATACTTAGAAGATATCGATTACATTACATGTACCAACAATAATAATGGTAATGGTTTTGATAAAAAAACGTAGCTGCCTCTTTTCGAGATAACTTAATATATTCCAACTCTTCATATGCTCTCGATTATGTAAAAGTATTTGAATTTTAGAAATAATGTTAAGTCTGTGTCTAACGAAGGTCGAGAATCAAGGATCTATTCAGTGCAAAAACCATCATCTTCCTAAGCGCAAGGTGGACATCTTATCCACTATATAGTACTTTTACTGCTGTTTGCAGAATCACCATATGGAAAATGAAATGATGCATGAAAAAACGAAGCTATTTGAAGTATAGACATATCACCTAGAAATGTAAATTTATGATTTTAAGGGAATTTCAAATAAAAAACAAAAAAATGATACTTATATAGAAAAAATAAACAAAAAAATAAACTCCAATCTGACTAAATTAAACAGTAAACTTACAATTGATGAACAATGCTGAAGTATTTCCATAACATAAATGTTTTAGTTGTTTTCAGTGATGTCAGAATCAACTGCTTCCAGAAAGTATTAACGTATTTCGTTAAACTGCATCAAACACCCTTTTAATATCTTATTTATAAATGTAGGCTTATTTCTAAATAAAGCTGTAATAGTTTGTTTTCAGTTTTGTGGTATTTATAACATATCTTAGACTACGACTTATTTTGTAATTTTGCACCAGAAACTTGTACTGCCACCTAACTTTTGCTGAGTATTATGCTAACTCACGCTTATAGTAGCGTCATTCAACAATGAACAAACTGCAAATACGTAAATACGAAAAGAAAAATGATGGCATAGTTCCTTTGATTTATGAATGACAGAATGCAAGGTCAGTTTATGGGAAAAGTCATTCAAACGTAGTTTTTCAAACGTCTGGAAGACAAAGCACTGCATAACTTTTATCGCAAATATGCAAGAAATGCAAATTATAAAGCAGAACTTATTTTATAATTCTTTGGCTAAGCACCAGAATGACTGTACCATGCTCTTTGAGAATACACTATGACTTTCATTCTGACGAGCGAACTAACAACGTGTAATATTACAGTTTCCAAAATGTATCGATCTACATAATGTTTTCTCATCTTCAATATTCTACAACTGAAAGAAAGCACGCCTTTTTATCATTCTAATTATGTTGACATCATATATTGCAAGTTTCAGTGGATTAAGTGCAACTTTCTTTTTCCAAATAAAAGAGATATCTTATTCATTTATAGATATAAATCTTGTACCTGCAACGTGCAATAAGTGTCTGAATAAAATCCACCTGTCAACATACACGTATTTGCATGCATCCTCTGCATAAGTCAAATTTGGTCACGTGCTTATGTTGATGAATATGATTCTCCATGTACAGTTAGAAATTTAACAAAAGCAATAAAACGATCTTATATTTACTCCCGGTGAATTCC
>JAULCC010000576.1:0-16165 GCA_032358795.1 Nuttallia obscurata | reverse complement strand
GGATCCATACCCCATATTTTTATCTCAATGTAAATGAGATGTGGATCCAACAAGTTTTTTCCTGAATGGCGCCATATTACCTATACAGTGTTGCGGTGCTGCAAAACCCAACTCAATCAAATTTATTGCTATCAGAAAATATTTGAATAAAAGCTAGTTTAACTTTTGAATATCTCCAGGTATCTGAGCAGGAAGAAGAGATGCAGTCAATTAGCCATTTATCAAAAGAACAGAAAGAAGAGATCAACACCCTCACATCACAGCTACAGGCAGTTGAGGGGGAGAAAAGTCAGTTCCAGACAGAGTTGTCCACCTTGAAAACCACTCTTCAGGAAATGGAGTCTGTAAAGGTAAGTGGGATGCTCATAAGCCAGTAGGTGACATTTTCAGTGCTGATTACTAGCAAATCAATTTAAGAAGAGTGTAATGTCAGAAAAGATTGCTAGCTTCAAATATAAGTTTTAAACCTTTTACAACCAAAATTAGAAATTTGTTTTTCAAAATTGCTATAAGTTAATTTTCTTAACCATTCTTTCAAATTTTGCAGACTGAATGTTGAAGATTGCAAATAAGGTAGAATCTTCAATTTTATTTTTAGATTTATTGAGAAACTTTACCTGTGGCACAGAAGTGTAAAATACTTGATTAGTTAGAATTGGTAGATGATAGTAAAAGAAGCACTGAAAGTGTTACTGATTATGTTATGAAGTTATGTGGAATTGTTTTATTAATTTGAACAAGTTGAACCAGAGTTATGGCACCTGCCTTTTGTAACATTGGGATATGGTATTTAGTTGCATGCAGCTTTGTATTCATTCAGTAAATTATTCAAATGTGGGAGCATTTGTGTCCAATGGACTTCATAAGACAGTAATTGTTGTGAGATTAGCATTTACGGAATAGATCCAAAATTCAGGAACGTTTCATTATATGTCCTTTCACTTTTTAAGTCCGTACCCAGAAATGAACTTTTTTATTTTGTGAGACTATAAGTTTTTTCCCCATTTCTCATTTGATTCTTATCAAAATTGAAACTATTGCATTTAAATCTTAGTCTGTAAGTCGGCCATTTCAAATTAGTATCTGTAAGGGCCTAGAAGATATAGTGTAAATTTCTGACAGACATGCACAGTTTAAAAATAAAAATCTTTTGTTACAAGATATGTTGTATAGATGAGGGAAGTCAATATAAAAAATCATTGTAAAAATTTGATACAGAAAATCAATCAGTCTGTCTGTCAGTTCCATACAGAAAGGTAAAATGGATGCAATACATTTGTTAGTTGGCTACAGTGAATCTGTCAACCAGTTTGAATTTTTTTAAACTTTTTTTTTAATAACCTACAATCTGGCTTATCTGGATAAATATACTGAAAACAAAAAAAGAAATTTCTGCTAAGTTTGCTTGAACATAGCTTGATGACAACAAATCAGAGGAATTATTGTTAAATACACTCAGTAAAAAAAGTGTGCACTTAGATCTAGTTTTATTTTATTTTTTATTGTTTTTTTTCATAAAAACATATATGTTGGTATAAAAAATTGAACCAGTTTGTGTACAATTTTCTTGAACATTTTACATATGAGTTGCTGTCATTTTAAGTGGATCTTTTCAATCGAAAGAGTACAGATGGCAAAAATGAAAGTTGCATAATTACTTGCAGAATCAGACTTTTAGTTGTGAAAATTTTGTTGTTTAAATTGTGATCATGAAAGTAAAATTTATTTCAATATCGTGTGTGAGGATGCATTGCGGCTTGCATCAAGAACAGAGAGTTGCTCAGGATTTGGGGAGGCATAATTGCAACTGGTTTGTCGGTGTGGGGATAAAGTGGATAGCCTGGTTTCAGTCCCAATGTATATCAGTGCTATACATTGGATACGCTAAAGAACCATTGATTTCAAAAGAAGAGTTCTATGTTTCCACTTCCCTCTTACTCAGACATTTGGTACCCTTAGATGGCAGATAGTGACATAAATAAATAAACAAACAAATAAATCTATGAGACAGTGATGCACTGCAGTGGTCAACTCAAGAGACCACCATACACATTATTAAGTGCTATTGTCAAGCCTGCTTTGTGATGAGCCAGAAATAGTCGTAACAGTGGTGGTTCGGTGTATGTACCTAAGTGTGTGCATCTGTCTGAACATACAGATATCTTAAGGATACATCATAGAATTTACAAGAAACTTGGCGCACTCATTCACCATCTTGACATGTGCATAAGTCCCAGTCCTGTACCTCAGATGTCCAGGTCTTTGTGTGTGTGTGTCTGTCTGCTTTGGACCTACTACTAATTTCATAATGATAAACCCCTGTTGCTGTCAGTACTATTCTAAGATCAGATACCATGTCAGCTACAATTATTTGTTTGGTAAGCTTCTCATTAAGACCTTATCAAAAACTTGAAAGGCTAAACCGTTTGACAGTCTGTGTTGCAATTGAATAAGGCTGATTTGCAGTAATAATTGCCAGAATTTCAGAAATTTTCTTTCAATGAATAAGAAGAATATTTCAAAATTTTAGCAGTTTTAGACCCTTTTTATTGGAGTAAAATTCCCTTGATCCTGACCCTTATTTTGTTTTGTAGTTTAAGTTTTTGCAAATCAAAATTCTAGATTCTATTTAGCATGTGTATAATTATGTATTTTGTGAAATAAAATATTATGCCATCTTCTCTATGTAATTTTAAGCATGATTTCTTGTTATGTTTGTTGAAAGATTCTTCTATGCTACATTGTCTAAGACCCATAGAAAGCAGTTTTCAAAAATCACAGCCACTCATATAGAAATATAGTATTGTCAATCCACAACCTACAACAAAGCTTATCATCCACCTTCAAAGCCCTCCAGAAATTCTTTTCTTGAATAGCCCTTACCACTTACAGACACTAAACAATTCCACCTACAGTCGTGAGAGTGGAAAGATGCTTTAATTCTTTAGATCATTAACTTAAATCTGTATGATCATAACTGACACATTTATTTATGAGCTACATACAGTATACCAGGTTCTGATATGTAAAATTTATGAAAAATTATTTTCTCATGTGTCAAACAGCTGAACCTGATTAGTGCTATTAATTGTAGCTAATCATTTGGATTTACACTGTTTGCAAAATTCTCTTTGGTTACCAACAACAGGTTTTCAAAGATCAAGTTAAGTATTGTTAGGTGCTATAAATGTTAAAGCAGAGGTATTGGAAAGGCTATGTAAACATATATGTATTGTGTGTACCAGCTTTCACAGGTCTGCATTCTGTCATTTACAGTAAATGTAAAATGTTTATTTAGGCTTGAATATCAACTAACATTTTTGCTAATCTCCATTGTGGCTAATCTATTTTCAGGAACAACAAGCAAAAGACATAACCAATCTTCAGGAAGAAGCTGAGGATATAAAACTCAAGTACCACAATGCAGAAGAAACTCTGAGCTTTTCCAATGATAAAATTCACTCACTGGAAGAAGAGATTGAGAAGCACCTGAATGATAATACAGCCTTGCAGTCTGAAGTTGAAAAGAAATCTGAGAGTATAGATAAACTTGAAAGAGAATTAGCAGAAAAATCCACTGCAGAAAAAGAACTGTCTGCTAAAATGGCTAACATGTCCAGTGAGCTTGAAACTCTAAAAGCAGATTTTGCAAAAGAAGCAAATGAGCTTGAACAGACAAGAGTCAGTCTTAATTCTAGGAATGAAGAAATCAACGACTTATTATCAGTGGTGAAGGACAATGCAAGTGATATTTCAGGTGTTAAGCAATATATTGATTTGCAAACGAGACATGTATCAGACCTGCAAAACAAAATTGAAGAAAAAGACAAGCAACATTCTGCTGAAAGTGACGTTTTGAAGAGTAAATTGGAAGAAAATGTGAAAAAGTTATCTCTCTTAGAACATAATGTTGAAGAACTTAACCAGCAACTTGAAAATAAAACTTTAGAATTGGGTCAACTTAAATCAGATATGGATGAACAAATAACAGATCAAGATCTTAAAATCAAACAGTTGATAAGAGAGAATGATATGTTGAAAGAAGGTCAATCCTCTCAAGGAGAGGAATTTGAAACCAAAACACAGTCATTACTTCAACAAGTGACAGACTTGGAAAGAGAATGTTCTGGTTTGAAAACAGACAAAGAAAAATATTTGCAAGATGCAAATTCATTACAAAAGGAGTTTGACAAAGTACAAACAGAATCTAATAGAAAATTTGCTGAACTTGAAAAGGATAACCAGCAAAAGGTTCTAAGCCTTGAAGAAGAGCTGCAGGCAGAGAAAAATTTAAGAGAGTCTCTAGAAGCAAGAGAGCAAGCAGTTCAGCAAGAGTTGAATGTTCTGCAGAATCAGTTGGCTGAAGCAAGTGCTCAGGTGGAAACACTGCAACTAGGTGAAACTTCCCTTAGTGAGAAATGTTCTAAAAAGGATTTAAATATTCAGGAACTTAAGAATGAATGTGACAATCTACAACAGACTGTATCCAGCTTACAAGAATCATTGGAAAGTGTTAAAATTGATTTGAATAAAGCTAATGAAGAAAAAGCTGTGGCTGTTCAATCCAATGCTGAAATATCAGCTTCTTTGAAAGAAGAAATTGCACAGACAAAAAATCAAATTGCTGAATGTAAACAAACAAACATTCATTTGGAGACTGAAACTGCTACTTTGTCTCAAGTTAATGAAGAGTTTAAAGATGAAAATGGTGCTCTAAAGCATCAACTTGAAAGTGCAAACCAGTGTGTTCAGGAATTAAATGTTACCATAAAAAATAAGGAAGAGGAATGTAGAACATTAATGGATCAGACAGAATCACAGTATGAGATATGCAGATCACTGGAATCTGAAATAAAAAAAATGGTTTTGGAAAAGGAAATTCTTAAAAAGAAAAGGGACATGTTACAAAAATCTTGTAGTGAAAATGAAAGCACAATCACCAGTCTAAAGATAGAATTGGAAGAATCAGAGAAGTTGAAATCTGAGCTAGAAGTTAAAGTCAGTGATATGCAGAAAATGGCAGAAGAGTTAGCTGCAAAACTTGAAAGTTCTGAAGAGCAATCAAAAGGAATGGCTGATACATGTTCTCAGTATAGAGAAATATCTGCCAAATTGGAAGCTGAGCTTGATGAATTGAAAGTGACTCATGAAAAAGCACTGTGTGAACATTCAGAAAAAGTGGAATTATTAATGGGGGATATTACTAGACTCAAATCAGAAGAGGAGAGCAAAGCAATGCAGATGTCTCAGGAAATCAACCAACTCAGGGATGACAAAACCAAGCTTACTGCCAAGGTTAGTGAAATTCAGCATGAATGTGATGATATGCATGAAAAAGTCTTAGAACTTCAGCATGAGTGTGATGTAACGCATGAGAAAGAAACCATTCTTCAGCATGAACACAATTCAAAGCTTGAGTGTTTGTCTGTTGTAGAAAAATCCCTTTCTGACCTTCAGAGTAGATTTAATATGCTTCAAATAGAAAAGTCTGAATTAGAACATTTATCTCTTTCTTCGTCTAAAGAAATTGCATCTCTGTTGCAGCATGTTGTCCTATTAGAGTCAGAAATAAAAACTTTAAAAACAGAATTAGACTCAGCACAAACTCGTATTTCATCACTTGAAAAGGAAATCTCAAGATTACACACACAGTCTGAAAGAGATGAAGCAAAATTAAATGATGTAGAGACTGAAATGAAATCTAAAATAGAAAGCATTAACCAGTTAGAACAAGAAATAAAAACCAAAGATGAAAAGACTATCACATTAGAACATGAAGTAACATCTTTAAGCAAAGTCAAAGAAAGCTTAGAGCATGAGATACATGAGAAGAGTACTGTTATAAGTTCTTTAGAAAATGAAGTATCCCACATATCTGAACTTAAAGGGGACTTTGACACAAAACTGAAAGAGGTAGAAAAAGAAAGAAACAAGCTATTAGATAATGAAAAGTCATTGTATAAAACTATTCAGACTAATATTGAGGAAAATCAAACACTGGAAGCTAAGTCTTTGAATTTGATAGAAACATTGAAATCTGACATAGAAGCAAAGAAGGAAAAACATGACATTCTTCAGTTGGAAAAGGACCAACAGTTTAAGGAGTTATCAGAAGTTATTGATACGTTGAACAATCAGGTTAGAACATTGGAAGACTCCATGGTTCAGTTGAAAGTAGAATCAAAGGAAAACAGTCAGACTTTGGATGGTGCTATTGAAAATACACGTTTACAGCTTGCAAAAGAACAATTAAAGTGTGAATGCATACAGAAAGAACTAGAAGATACAAAAAGCTCATTAGAAAAACATGTTGAATCCCATGAAAATGTTAAGAAGGACCTTTCATCTCAGGTGTTAGAATATCAGAAGGAAGTTGAAAGTCTCAAGTGCGAGAGAAACAGCATTTTTGAGAAAAACAAAGAAATTGAAGACAGCTGTAAAGCTTTTGAATTACAGGTTGAAAAAGCACAACTTGAGATTACAGGTCTTAAAGCTGTTATTGATTCTTATAAGGAAAAACTTGAAGAAAAAGACAGTCTAATAGAGAATCTTAAGTCTAGTCTAGAGTCCCTGAAGTCACAGCATGAAAGTGCTTTGCAAATCTTTCATCAAGAAAAGGAAAAGCTTGATTCTCACCAAACCTTATTAGAAAATGAACATTCAAAAAATCAGTTAGATATTAGAAATTTAAAAGAGGAGCTTGAAGCTGAAGCAGAAAAATGTGCTGAGTTGAATAGATCTTTGGAGATAAACAAGAAAGAGTTACAGAATACCACTAGTCAAAAAGATGAGTTGCAAGAAGAAATCAGTATTATAACATATAAAATGAGTGATAATGTTGCTGAAAAACAATCATTACAAAATGACATTGAAATCCTACAGGAAGAGAAAAAGGACCTACTGTCTCAGTTAAAGACGTCCAAAGAGTATTATGAAGCAATTGTATGCCAAAATGATGTTTTAATAAAGCAAACCAAAGAACATGTTTCTAAAGCCAAAGATGATGAAATGAAATTCCAGACTGCAAAAGAGGCAAATGACCTTTTACAAACAAAATTAGATGCTGCTCATGCAGTTTTACATGAGAAAGAATCTGAGATTTGTAAGTTAAAGTCTAGTCTTGAAGAAAGCAAGTCTGCAAATACATCAGTAGTTGAACAGCTGAAATCAGAGCTTGTAGCTCTCAAATCTACAAAGCATCAAATAAAGGAAAAGAATGAATCTATGCAGAAAGCATTAAGTGAATGTGAATGTACATTGGATGAGCTTAAATCTAGTCAAACAAAAATGGTGAATGAAAATGAAATAGTTGTAAACCAACTGCAGTCTGATGTGAAAGAATGTAAATCAAGAGAACAACTTCATGTGAAAACAATAAATGACAAAGATAATAAAATTGGCCAGCTCCAATTAGAATTACAAAACTTGGACTCGGAATACAATATTCTGCAAAATACTATGCAGAAATTGGAAGAACATGTTTCAGAAGAAAGAGAGAATTGCTCTAGATTGAAAGAGATGCTAGCATTGCAAGAAAAGGAGAATTCTAGTTGTTTAGAGGACAAATTACAAAAGTTTGAACAAACAGTTGGTAATCTGAATAGATGTATTGAAGAAAGAGATGAGAAGATTGACAACTTGCAGAAAGAAATTGATGATTTAAAATCACAGGAAGAGAACCACAAAATTGTTCTAGCTCAAACTGAACAGAAGGTGTCTGATATGAAAAGCCTTGTTGAAGTTAAATTTGATCAGATGAATAGTTTGTTTGATCATACAGGAGCTAAAGCTGATAATTTTGAAAAGAAACTTCAAAAAGTTGAAGAAAAAATGAAAATGTGCTGTTCTCAGGTGTCATGTTTTCAAAGTGTTATTTTGATGAATGAGGACAAATGTTTTTCTCTAGAAGGAGAGCTTGCCAAGATGCTGAGATTGAAATCTTCACTCAAACACAGAATGTCAGAAGAAAGTTTGAACTTTGACAAACAACTTTCAAAGAAAGACAAAGTCATATGTGAAAATGAGATGCTACTCAAAAACCTAAGCTGTCAAATTTCCTCTCTGTCTGAAGAGAAGGAGAAACTGCATATCCATTCAGAAGAGCTGAAGGCTGAACTACAGGCTAAGAATATGCAGATGCATGATGTTAACAAACAGTTCACAGACATGTCAAGAAAAGGACAAGAACAAGAACATGAATTATCTAATTTAAGATTAGATATCAGCAAAATGGCAAAGACACTTGAAGAAAATGAAGAAAACAATGAAATATTGAGAAAAGTAATTATAGCAAAGGATACTGAGATAGACTCCCTGGTAGCCAAATGTGATAAGGTAGAAGGAGAGTTGTCATGTAATACAGAATTATGCATGAAATTGAAACAAGAGATTGTGATTTTAGAAGAAAAAAATGATATCCTTGAAAAGGAGCTTGATCAGACAAAGGGGAGATTGGAGGCATTAACAATAGAATATGACCACAACAAAAGTATCATGTCTGAAACACAAAAGGAATATGAACTCTTGCAGACAAAGTTTGATGACCTTCAGACACGATATTGTGAGGGGGAGACCCAGACAATGACTTTGCAAAATGATTTAGAAGATAAACAAAAACTGTTGCAGAAAGTGTTACTTGAGAAAGAGGCAAGAGAAACTGAAATTGGAGATAATGTTGAAACGATAGCCAATTTAGAAAGCAAGTATAATGATAAGGTGTCAGTATGTGAGCAGATGGCTTTGGGTGTTAAGGAGTTGTCATCATCTTTGAGTGAATGTAAAATAGAAAATGAGATTTTAAAAACAGTGACAGAAGAGACTGAAATCAAATTTGCCTCATTAGACAGTTTGAATAAGCATCTGATGTTTGAAATGAATGAAAGAAAAATCCATTTTGAGAGAGAAAATTCAACATTAATGAAGAAATTGAGCTGTACTGAAAATTCTTTGAAAGATGCAGAAAGCAAGATTTTAGAATTATCGGCAATTAATGATAGCCAAAAATTAGAACTGAGAGATTCTTTGGACACATATTTACAGGAAAAGGAGTTTTTACAGGGAAACATTGACAGATTGACAAAGCAGCTTGAAACAGCTGAGTGCACTTTGACATTAAACAGTGATAAGTACTCTGAACTTGAGAAGCAGATTACATTTAAAGAAAAGATGTTTCAGTGTGAACAAGAAAAAATAAATACTCTGCAAAATACTGTCACAGAATGTTTGACAGAAAATAAGGATGTTGTAGAGAAAAATGCCAAGCTAGAAGAAGTTCTTGATCGCTTACAAGATCATTTGGGTGACAAAGAGTATCAGCTGTCTAGACTTCAAACAGAATTGGAAGAGGCTACATCTGCACTCAAGTTAGTGGAAAAGAAATTTGAAGAAAGTGAAGAAGCATCTAGAAAATTGTATCAAGAAGTTCATACTTTGAAGGAATCTTGTGCTTCATTGAAAAGAGATAATGCCATGAAAGAAAAGGAATACAGTACTGCTGCAAAAAGTCTTGATGAACTGAACACTACTATTGATGGATTAGAAACACAGCTTCAGTCAAAGGATGTGGAGATTGTCACAATCTGTGAATCACTGAATTCTACCAAAACTGATCTTGCATCAGTAGAAACTGAGCTTGAAAGAAGAATCAAAGCTTCAAAAGAAAAAGAACAAGAAGCAGAACATTTAGCACAACAATTAGTGTTGAATAAAGATGAATGCACACAAATACAGAAAGACTTTGAACATTTTAAAGAATGTCACAAGGAAAATCTTGGAAAAATAGAGGAAGTCATTAATGATATTGGCAAACAATTAGAGGAAATTCATGTAAAAACTGTCAGATATTGTATATTGGAAGAAGGCACTGTGACCGAAATTGAAAATAAAGATATCCAAATAGATTCAGCTGTAGCAATTGATGTAGTAGTGTTGAGAAAAATTGAAAAACAACATACTTTTGTGAAACAGTTGCAACAACATACCAATGCTCTCTGTTCAAGAATTGATGAAGCTGAAACTCTCTGTAAATCATTAGGACAGGAAACATCTGACCAACTACAGTCCATAACCATGAAAGACATTGAGATGAAAGAGTTGGCGAGGCAGTTACAAATTGCAACAGATATGAATGAGGATAGTCTGGGAGAAATAGATGAACTGAAGCAGAGGTTGGCAACAGCTGATCAAGTTATTGAGGATTTAGAAAGTGAAGTTCAGTCACAGTCTGTTTTACATGAAAAAGTTGTTGCAGAGAAAGGGTTGTTGCAGCAAAAGCTGGAAAATCTTGTTACAGATATGGACAAGGTAGGGAGTGAGAAAAATGAAGTGCAGGAAAAATTGTTAAACCAAACTGAGGAACTATCAAAGTACCATTTAGATCTGCAGAGTACTCAGGAAAAGAATGCTGAATTGCAACATCAGAATTCAACTTTAACTGAACATTGTGAGACACTATCGAAAAAAGTACTTTTTGTCCAGAGCTCAGCAGATAAGAACATCCAATGTCTTGAAGAAGAAAAACATGCAGCTTTAGCTTCCATTCAAGACTTAAAAACTAAGATTGAGGAAAAAGATTGCACTATACACACACTAGAAGAATCCAATTCAAAGTATCTTGAAATGAACGAAAACCTTGAAGATCAAATAAAAAGTGTTAAAGAAATAGAAATATGTTTAAAATCTGAACTGAAAAAAAGTGACATACTGATAAAGACTCTCGAGGCAGATGGTAACGATTTGCAGGCAAGACTTGACCAAGCTGAGGCAAACTTTTCACAGTCTAGAAATGATTCAACAAAGCAGAAGGAATTGATACAGGATTTGACTTACAGAAATAAAGACCAA
Organism: Nuttallia obscurata; assembly: GCA_032358795.1. Classification (NCBI taxonomy): domain Eukaryota; kingdom Metazoa; phylum Mollusca; class Bivalvia; order Cardiida; family Psammobiidae; genus Nuttallia; species Nuttallia obscurata. The sequence continues at coordinate 5,323 of JAULCC010000576.1, read as the reverse complement.
GAGTTTGAAATTCAAAAACTTCAATCTGAAATCAAAACTATAAATGATAGAATTGAAAATTTACAAGACACCTTGGACATATCAGGACATCAATGCAAAGAGCTTAGTGTCAGGGTAAGTGAAACCAAACAAGAAAATGAAAAGTGTGAAACATTGATAAGTGATCTGGAAGTTCAAATTGCAAATTTAAATTATGAAAATGAATGCCTTAGACATGAACTAAATTCTAAAGGTTGTGATATTGAAAATGCTGAACATGAACATAACAGAAGTATTGAGGAACGTGATAGATTAGCTAGAACTAATGAGGAGCTACATCTGAGTCTTGCAGAAAAGGATTCTGAAATAACAAATTTAATCAACAATGTGCAAGAACTAGAGGTCAATGTACGCAAGGTTAAGGAGGAAAGAGGCTTAAAGATAGAACTTTTATCAGGAAATCTGACTGATCTTGTCACTCAAATGGACCTGTGTAACAGGCAAAAAGATGAAATACAGTCAGAGCTAGATGATGCTATTTCAAATCTTGAAAACACTGAGGCTGCCAGGGATGATCTTGAGAAAAGACTTATGTTAAGTGAAAATACATTAAAGGAGAAGACGGAATCCTTTTCATTGATGCATGACCAGTTCAGATCCTTACAGAATCAGAACGATGATTTACTGAATACCATGTCAGATCAAGAAAAAGCCATTTCTGATAAAAACTCCCAACTTGAACAATTAACCATAACAAAGCAAGAACTGCTATTACAGGTGTCAAAATTCAAAAGTGATATTGATGGTTATGAGACAGACACATCTTCACTGAAAAGTCTTGTCTCTGAAAAAGAAGTAAAAGTTCAGTCATTAATAGATGAAGTAGAAGATCAGAAAAACCAAATAGCTATGCTGAAACAGAATCTGAATGAGTCTGAGATTAACAGGACAGATACAATGTCAAAAGTTACCAACATGGAAGAGTCAATTGAAGACTTTATCGAGCAGTTGCATTGTAAGGATGAAGTGATTGCTGATTTGGAAGAAAAAGTTGAACAGCTTAAATGTGAAGCCAAAGATCTGTCTCATAGAATAGAAACAAGTGCTTATGAAGAAGATGTTTTGCAAGAAAGGATATCTGAATTAATGGAATCAGATTTTGCAAATAAGGCTGTTGTTCAGAATTTACTTTTTGACAAGAAAAAATCTGATAAAAAAATTGACAGGTTTGAAGAACGCATTGATGAAGCCACAACAAAAGAGAAGGATTTGAAAAATTTTATAGACCAGTATGCGGCAGACATAGAAATGTTGCAAATAGAAAAGAAGGAAAAAGAGCAGTATATACATTCACTTAAAACAGACTTGGAACATGTAAATGAATTATTACAGAATGAGGTCATGGTACATACTGAGTCTAGGTCTGCATTAGCAAATTTGTCAGATGAAAAGAATGAAATGATATTGAAATTAGAAACTCAAGTAGAAATAATTGCCAGTGAAAAGATATTCATGCAAGAAAGACTTGATTGCTTAATGGTGGAAAATAAATCATTGCAGAAAGAGTTGAACCAGATTCATGCAAAGCAGGATTGTATTGTAAAAGAAAGCAAAATGCTACAAGATCTAAAAGAGGAAGTTGAGAAACAGTTGCTGGAGCAATATCAGTGGGTTGCTGAACTTAGAAATAAATGTGAAAGTAAAGACAAGTCTTTGAAAGATGTAGAAAAAAAGAATTCAGATCTTGACAAACAAAACATCATGCTGGCATCAGAACAACGTAATTTACAGGAGCAGTATAAACAGGCACTTAGTATGATTGAGAGTTTAAATGAAGAGAAGACCAAAGCTGATAATGACATTATGAGACTTGAACAACAAATATGTTCTGAACAGCAAATGAACAGTTTTGAATTGGAGAATCATAACGAAGTGAAAAACAAAATGGAAAAACTGTTTGAGGAAAAATGTAAAATGAAAGAAAAGATTGATCTTTTAGCCAAAGAAAACTATGATATTCAGATACAGCTGAAAAATGCTGAGGTTAAATCATTAGCTGCAATAGTGAGTCTTGAGACAGAGAAGGATTTTCTGGTAGCTCAGGTGGAAGATGGGAAGAAAGAATTTTCTCAGAAAGTTGAAGACATGACGTATGAAATTTCAAGATTGCAGCAAGAAAATGTTGACCTCAAGGATCAAGTTGTGTCGGTTGAAAGTAATTTTACCAGAACTTCAGATAGATTGAGTGGATTTGAGAAAGAGCAAGTGAATCTGCAACAGGAATTGGACTTAAAGATAGTGAAAATAACTGAATTAAATTGTCAACTTGAGGAAATGAAAAACATGGTTTGTCTTGGGCACAAATCTGTTGAAGACAAAGAGAAGCAACTTGAAGAATTGCTTGAACAAATTAAAGATCTGCAAAACATCAATGACCAAATGAATAAAGTCATGGAAGTTGCTGAAAAGGAGAGGACCTCCTCAGAAACAAAAATAACTTTAGCTCAGGCAGAAATAGAAAAGCTTAAGTTATTTGCTCAAGAATGTGATGATAGAAGTGAAAGAATTTTGAAGTCATCAAGAGATATGTCTGAAAAGATATGTGAAAAGGATACTGAAATAACAAACCTCCTGAGCTGTCTTGAAGATTATAAAGCAAAGAATGATGAGCAGCTGGAACAGATAGAGTTGAAGCAGCATGAATGTTTAATTCTCTGCAACACAATTGAGGACTTGAGTGTAGGCACTGCTTCAGAGAAGGCATTGTTGTCCCGCTTGATGTTGGAGTTGAACATGTTTAAAAGTAAATTTTATTCTTTAGTAGAGTCAGTTTTGGCAAAAGAAGATGCAGCTGTAGTCATGAGAGATGAGATAGAGGAGATCAAAGAGTCCAAAGCTTTTGTAGAAAACAGAAATGCATCTGTTGAAAATGAACTTGTCTCATGCAAAAATTTGATAGAGGAGTTACGAAATAAAATCTTAGATATGGAACAAGAAAACCAGAAAATTGAATCTATGTATAGAAATAAACTTGAAGAATTCAATGCATTACACTGTAATCTTGCAGAGGTTCATAGAGAGTTGGAAAAAGCAGTTGAAACAAGCAATGAGTTTAGAACTGATGTAGATGAAAGACCAATGAAAGAAAGAACTGAAAAGACAATAGATGTCACTGAAGTGAAGAGAAGTGCAAAATCTTGCATGAACAGTATTTCTGAAATGATAACAGTCATTCAAGAAAAAGATATTCAGATTCAGTATCTATTGGAGAGCTGTGAATGTGTGAAGGATGCACTGTCTCGGAAAGAAGAGGAGGTAAACTATCTCTCTGAACAAATATCACAGCTAGAACTGAAAAATTTGAAGCAGGTTGAAAAGCTTGAGGAAATGACAAGTGACATAAAGCAAAGAGAAAGTAGTCATACAGAAAATACCTTAAAAATGAAAGAGTATGAGGAGAAAGTAATTGAACTGGAAAATGAGATTTTGCAAAAGCAAAATGTGATAGAGGAGTTAAAGGTAAAACTTTGTCACACACAGCTGGAATTTGAGGACAATGAATCAAACAGAAATTCTGCAATGCAGATTTTAGAAACACAGCTGCTAGATGAACAAGGCAAAGAAACCTCTAACAGATCAGTTTGTAGAAAGCTACAGTTACAATTAATCACTCTTGAGGCATTGAATACTCATTTAACTGGGAAACTTCAAGAGCAGGAACATAAAGAGCTGGAATTGAACAGAAAAGTTGAAGAAATGACTGAGAACTTAAGTCTTCTGAATGAAACAAGAGACAAGATGCAATCATCTTTAGATGTAAGTAAAGAGCGTGCTCATTTCTTAACATGTTTTACAAACCTTGGACTTAAGCTTGTTTGATGCTATAAAAAAAACTAGGATAACTGTTTGTGTTTTGATCTCTTACTGAAGTTTACTAATGTGTGTGTCTATTTTGTTGAGTGCTTGAGAGTGAGTTTTTTTGTTGAGGTTACGTCTAAAATTGGCATTCTAAAAATGCTGGGAAACTTACCATGGATATAGATTGCAACACTTGTGCCAGAATGGTGTTGACAGCAAGATATATACTTGTTGGATATATTTGAATTAAAAGTAATGAATTCCGTTTTGCGTTAAGTGTCTTAATCTCTTTACTATATAATCATTTGTAAATTCCTTAATTTCTATTAATATGATAAATGCTCAGTCATATGTGGCCACTTTACAGTTAAAAAGCTGTTAAGTTGTCATAGGTAAAACCTACTTTATGTAAGTTTGTAATGCCTATACACGGTCTTGAAGTGCAATTATGAACATGCACTTGATATGGTTCTGTCGAAATAAAATGTCGTCTTGAGGTTTCATAAAAGCCAACCATTGTCTTAGATGTGCTGTTAAAGCACTGCTTTGATTTCCTGATTTGCTGTTTTAAACATACTGTAATTTCAATAAACATGTGACAGAGCAACAGATAAGCTGCTTTTTGGGGTATTTACCCTATTAAAATTATGAAAACCCTTTTATTTTTCAAATCAAGGAGAACCAAAATGCATTTTTTCAGACCTTTATTAGCTTATGAACATTACCCAATAGAAATGTGTCCGTAACTCAATTGAAAATTTGTCATTACCCAATTTAGTAAAATCTAAAAGGGTAAATACTCAATTTCATAAAAAGCTTATCTGTTGATGTGGAAATAAGGTTTTGTTTCAAATTCTTGCAGCATTTGATCCGAGCGTTCTCTTACAATCATAAAATAAGAGTAGTAACGACTGAGTTTTACATTCTTTTATCAGAATTGTAAGAGACTATAACAGCGAACGGATGAAAAAAAATGCTGTAACCTGTTTAAATTCACTCTCTTTACAATAAAAGTTTATGAAATTTCCTCATAACATATCAAAGTATGAAAGACTTCAAGAAAGAATGTGGTTCATGTTCACTGCTAAAGGTTAAATGCCTTCTCAGAGGTCATAAAGGTCAAAGGTTAAAAAACACTTTTTGGTGGTCACATAACTCGTATTTTAACTTTTGCCTTTTGATAGAAGTTTGGGGAATTTTTTCAGAAGTAATAAAACGAAGATGTTACTGCTTCTGGCCTCTGTACTAAGGGCAAGGTTGCATTGAGTTTACCTAAAGAAAAATCTAAAATTTAAAATATTTAGTCATGTAATCTCTTCAAGTTAGATACTCAGGAAGTGATATATTTTTTTAATGATAATACAATCTATTTATTCTCATTTTCAGAGTAAATTAAAAGTTTGCTTGTTTGTTTGTTTGTTTATTTGGAATTTAACGTCGCTTTAACAGTATTTCAGTCATATAGCGACGTCCAGCTAATTACAGG
>JAULCC010000465.1:0-16168 GCA_032358795.1 Nuttallia obscurata | reverse complement strand
TTTTTTTTTTTTTTTTTTTTTTTTTTTTTTTTGCATCAAAAAATCACTACTACGGAAACTACCTGCTCCATTTTTCCATTTTTTGAAAAAACCCGAAAAAAAAATGCAAGTAGTTTTAGCACTATATAACCTTTTTGTATGACCCGAAACCCATTTCATTTAGTGGAGTTTAGCCCTTGGCCCTTAACATGTTCAATAGGTGCTCTCTTTTTGACCGGAGGATTGGTAGGATGATTCCACGGCTACACCCTCCTTTTACCTTTAATAGGTGTACTTCTAATTGTAGTATCCTTATTTCAATGATGACGTGACATTATTCGTGAGTCAACTTACCAGGGATTTCACACCGAAAAAGTCGTAGCCGGGCTACGCCTTGGCATGGTACTATTTATTTTATCGGAGGTATGTTTTTTCTTCGCGTTCTTCTGGGCCTATTTCCACAGAAGTTTAGCCCCGACACCAGACCTCGGGTCCTGTTGACCCCCTACAGGTATTACCCCACTCAACCCCTTTCAAGTACCGCTTCTAAACACAGCCGTGTTACTTGCCTCTGGGGTTACTGTCACATGAGCCCACCACGGACTCATACAAAGAGATAAATCAACAAGGATTCAAGGACTTATCGCAACAGTAATACTAGGCATCTACTTTACAGCCCTCCAGGCTGGAGAGTATTATGAGGCCCCATTCACTATCGCTGATAGCGCCTACGGATCTACTTTCTTTGTCGCCACAGGATTCCACGGACTACATGTACTTATTGGAACAACTTTCCTATTGGTGTCCCTGTGGCGAACAAGCGCCGACCATTTCTCCTCAGGTCATCACTTTGGGTTTGAAGCAGCCGCCTGATATTGACATTTTGTTGATGTAGTTTGACTATTCTTATACTTATCTATTTACTGATGAGGGTATTAAACCTCACCTAAAAGCAAAACCTACCGCTATTTCTTTTAGGTGGCCGAGCTATAAGCATTAGACTTTTAATCTAACAACGATATTTAAATATCCCTGGTATTGTACTTTAATCTTAAAAGAACTGATTTGCATTCAGTCAATGAAGTGTAATACTTCCGATGCCACAGCAGAAAATGAGAAATTCATACACGGTTTCGGCCCGTATTTTGGCGGTGAAAGTCCCCCTCTGCTTTATTTGAGTGGAAGCCAAATTTAGGCGCCTAGCTGTTAATTAGGAGTTTGTAGATTCTTCCTACCCATTCAGCGGTGACGTGCCGGATAAAACGGGATGCGTTGATGGCGCATAACATGAGGTTATTTTCTCCTTCACCTTAAATGCTCGGGTCCTTACTCTCCTCGCTGTTAGCAATTGTAATCGCTTCTGTAGTTATGGCTCTGGCTTGAGTTCTAGCAAAGCGCTCTGTCACAGACCGTGAAAAAAGTTCGCCTTTTGAGTGTGGGTTTGACCCAATAGGCTCAGCCCGACTCCCCTTTTCACTCCGGTTCTTCTTGCTGGCTGTCATTTTTCTTATTTTCGATGTGGAAATTGTCCTATTATTCCCGCCAGTAATCAAAATATCTACGGGGCTCAATGCACTTACTATTGCCGGCCTCATGGTATTTTTATTTATTTTACTTCTTGGTTTATTCCACGAATGAAACGAGGGCTCCCTAGACTGAATAGCTTAAAAAATTCTGCCACAAATCGCCATCGCGTGAGAAGGAACAGGGCATAAAACACAGCTGCTAACTATGTTTTGGGCGGCTCAACTCCGTCCTCCTTCTTAATATGTTTTCAATTATACCATTTGGTTTCTTATTTTTATTCGTGCTTATGTTTGGAAGAGTCCTATCCCTATCATCCTTACACTGGCTCCCTATTTGGGCTGGCCTAGAAATCAACTTAATGGGCTTCATCCCAATTCTAGTCTATAGGGGGATGTCACAAGAGGCTGAGTCAGGTATAAAGTATTTTATCGCACAAGCTTTGGGATCCGGTATAATCATGGCAGGGAGCCTTATTTCATTTGGTTTATTTCTTACTTGAGAGATACAGCCCATTTCACAATCCCCCGTGGGAGCTTTACTCTTAGCTGCCGGACTAATATTAAAATTAGGCAGGTTCCCATTTCACTTCTGGCTTCCCAGGGTTATAGCCGGAATCTCCTGAATAAGGTGCTTACTATTAGCGTCTTGACAAAAACTGGGGCCCCTGTTCCTTTTATCTAGGCTGTCACAAACATGGGCACAAGAAAAATCAACTATCACAACTATAATTTTTTTGTCCGCTGGGATATCTAGGCTAATTGGGGGGATCGGTGGCCTTAACCAAACCCAAATCCGTGCACTACTAGCATATTCATCAATTGGCCACATCGGTTGGATACTAATATGCGCTACCTTGAGACAAAGCGTCCTTAAAACTTACTTCATTATTTACTTTCTTATCTCTGTCTGTATTTTTGCCACTCTGTGGCACTCTGAAAAAAGACTACTCAGACAAGCCCCTATCTCCACCGCAGAGAGCCCCACCAGAACTAATATAACACTAACCTTTTTACTTTTATCATTAGGCGGCATGCCCCCCTTTCTCGGCTTCTTGGGTAAATGGCTAGCAATCTGATCTGTATCGGCCTCAAGATCGGCCATCCTAATTGCTCCGCTACTCATCGGATCCCTTATTAGCCTATTTTACTATCTTGCCCTACTATTCTCATTAATTCTTTTATCGGGAACAAAGTTAAATACTAAATCTATTACCACTACTCAGCCTTCACATTCACTAAACTTCATGAGTGAATTAATTAGCCAGCCATCCCCTATAAGCACCCGCCTTGCTCCCCTCCTGAATATATTAAAGCTAAACGCTCCTATATCCCCCATCCTAATCCTAATTATTTTACTAAATTTATTCGGCGGGCTCCTTATTTTGTCGGCCCTACCAATTTCAGATTTTTTATAGGCTGTATCTCTTGCCGCCTAATAATTTGGCGGGTATGGCCCATATGCGATGATTCTTCTCCACAAATCACAAAGATATTGGTACACTTTATTTAGTTTTCGGTATTTGAGCAGGTTTAGTAGGAACGGGACTTAGATTACTTATCCGTGCCGAACTAAGTCAACCGGGAACCCTACTAGGTGACGATCAACTATATAACGTAGTTGTAACTGCCCACGCATTTATCATAATTTTTTTCTTAGTAATACCACTAATAATTGGTGGGTTTGGGAATTGGTTAGTTCCTTTAATACTGGGAGCCCCAGATATAGCTTTCCCTCGGATAAATAACATAAGATTCTGGCTCTTACCCCCCTCACTAACACTACTACTAACTTCGGCAGCAGTAGAAAGAGGAGCAGGTACGGGATGAACCGTTTATCCGCCCCTATCTGACAATGTAGCTCACGCAGGAGCAAGTGTCGATTTAGCAATTTTCTCTCTTCACCTAGCCGGGGCGTCTTCGATCATAGGTGCCGTAAATTTTATTACAACAATCATAAACATACGATGAGAAGGGATAACATATGAGCGACTACCTCTCTTCGTGTGGTCCGTATTTGTGACCGCAGTTTTACTTCTACTATCTATGCCAGTTCTAGCCGGAGCAATTACGATGCTCCTAACAGACCGTAATTTTAATACTTCCTTTTTTGATCCGGCAGGAGGCGGAGACCCGATTCTCTATCAACACTTATTTTGATTTTTCGGGCACCCAGAAGTTTATATTTTAATTTTACCAGGATTTGGTATGATTTCACACGTAGTGGCCCACTACTCAACTAAACGGGAGGTATTTGGATCCCTCGGTATAATTTATGCTATAATTGCCATCGGTGTTCTAGGATTTATTGTTTGAGCTCACCACATGTTCACAGTGGGGATAGACGTCGATACACGTGCTTACTTCACCGCAGCCACAATAATTATTGCCGTCCCGACAGGAATCAAAATTTTCAGCTGATTAGCAACTATACACGGGGCCAAAATCCAGTATCGGGCACCCATACTATGAGCAATAGGCTTCATTTTCTTATTTACAGTCGGGGGGCTGACTGGAATTGTGCTAGCAAACGCATCATTAGACCTTATACTACATGACACTTACTACGTAGTAGCCCATTTCCATTATGTCCTATCAATGGGAGCTGTGTTTGCTTTATTTGCTGCATTCACTTACTGATTCCCTTTAATGGCCGGACTAACCCTCCATGCCCGATGAATGAAGGCACAATTTTTTATTATATTTACCGGAGTTAATTTAACATTCTTTCCGCAACATTTCCTTGGCCTGAGTGGGATACCACGACGATACTCAGATTACCCAGATTCCTACACAAAGTGAAACATAGTTTCTTCATTTGGCTCTATGGTCTCTTTTATTTCCGTTTTGTACTTCATATTTATTGTCTGAGAAGCCTTCGCATCACAACGAAGAGTCACTAGTCCACTTAATATGAGTACCTCTTTAGAGTGGGATGACCTTCTCCCACTGGACTTCCATAACCCGGATGAGACGGGAGCACTAATACTCCCACTTAAATAAAACTACAGCTGTGCAGCCGACACATTAATTCTTATAAATAAATCATACAATATATGGCCCAATGAGGACAATTAGGATTTCAAGACGCCGCTTCTCCATTAATAGAAGAAATTTCATTTTTTCACGACCACACCTTAGTGTTATTAGCCCTCCTCACATCCTTTCTAGGTTGTTTCTCCATTAATATATTAATAAACCGCTACACACTACGCTTCGTTACCCACGGCCAAGAGCTAGAGACAGTCTGAACAAGTCTCCCTATTGTAGTTCTCTTATTCCTAGCAATACCTTCTTTACGGCTCCTGTACATCTCTGACGAAATTAGCTCCCCAGAAATGACAGTTAAAAGGTTAGGACACCAATGATACTGAAGTTATGAGTACTCAGACTTTAAAGACGTGGAGTTTGACTCATACATGATTCCGACAAACGATTTAGCAAGCGGGCACTATCGACTCCTAGATGTAGACCATCGTGCTGTAGTTCCCACAGACACTTCCGTCCGTGTTCTAGTGGCATCCGCAGATGTGATTCACTCTTGAGCAGTACCGTCTTTAGGTGTAAAAGCAGATGCCGTGCCGGGGCGTCTTAACCAATTAAGTTTCCTAATTTCCCGACCAGGAATCTACTACGGACAATGCTCAGAAATTTGTGGAGCAAACCACTCATTCATGCCAATTGTCTTAGAAGCCATTACCCCAAGACACTTCTTAGAGTGGGTTAACAAAATAACTCAACTAACATAATCGTTATAAATAACTTATAAGGTTAAATACACACTCTAAATGATATATAAAGGGAAATTAGTTAATACCTATAATCCAGGCTTGTCAAGCCTGAGTTGCTGCTTCAGCAGCATTTTCTACATGCCTCAGTTAGCACCTGTAAATTGGTTATTTTTATTCATCCTATTTTGATTTGTTGTAGTATTGGGGTCTACTTTAATTTGATGATCTTTCAAGACTCAGTACAACCTCACCCACTCAACGCCAACGCAAACCGATAGTCCCACTAAAATTAATTTAGCAAAATCGTGAAACTGATAACCCATTACACTCAGTAACCCCACGAACATAAGCCCAGGTACCGGCAGTACCTAATAAGAATGCTAGTAGACATTTTCTCCTCATTCGACGACCATAACTTAGTATTTATATCCTTCTATCTACTTATATGACTCTGCACGCTCACAGTTATTACTTTATTTAATATAAATTTCTGGGTTGCCCCGACACGATGATCTTTCCTACTAAATGCCCCAAAAGCAATTATCACCTCGCAACTAATACGATCCTTCGGTATTAAATTAGGCGGATTTATTAACGTTGTATCGGCCTTATTCCTTCTATTAATCCTATTAAATTTAACAGGACTAATTCCCTACGTATTTAGTGTCACAAGCCACTTAGCCATTAGATTTTCTTTAGGGTTCCCATTATGGCTATCTTTAATTATCTCCGGCGCTGTCTTTAACCCCTCATCAACTGCTGCCAGCTTACTTCCAGGAGGAGCACCCGCCGTACTAAACCCATTCCTAGTTCTAGTGGAAACTGTCAGTCTCTGTGTTCGCCCAATCACCCTATCAATTCGATTAGTAGCAAACATGACCGCCGGTCATATTATTTTAGGTTTACTAGGCACCTACCTAAGGTCCGGTCTATTTATTTACCCTACACTAGCTGTAGCCACTCTAATTTTCATCCAAGTATTTTACTTTATGTTCGAAATTGGTGTGGCACTAATTCAAGCCTATATTTTCTCCCTTTTAATCACCCTATATTCAGATGACCACCCTAATTAATCTGAACTTATTTACTGTAATAAATAACTAATTTATAAACATAAATGCCCCGAGAGGCTAACCTCACCTTAGCATCTTCAGTGCTACGCTCTATAAATTAAGCTATCAAAGCAAGAATGACACTAACATAAAACCACTACCACCACAGTTAGCACAAAAGAAAATAATATTATCATCAAAAATGAACTAATTAACTTAGCTTGAAACACCTGATTACCCATAGAAGCCGATCTCACGACCTTAAAAATCCCTTGGCCCCCAACTACTTCAAGCCAACCCTGATCAAGGGATTTAAAAAAATCTCCACCTGCAAATAATGGACCTCGCACCACGGGCTGAGTTGACAGGGGGACTAAAAATCACATCAAAGAATTAAAACTTATGAGCTTATTACTCCCCCTCTGATCGATTGTAGGAGACTGCCACAAGACAACAGCTAACCAACCACCTAAAAATGTTACAAGAACTGTCAATAATTTATGCCCTATAGGCAGCACTATTACACTATTAAATTCTAAAACAACTCTCTGCATAACTCTACCAATAAAAATAGTAATCACCCTTAATGTAACAACAGCTGATGTCACCTTAACATCCTCATCAAAATTTGAATGTATAGGTAAATGATTTGAGTGCCCCCACAAAGAATAGATAGACAACCGGATCCTGTACGCAGCCGTTATACCAGTAGCGATAAAAATTAACAATAAGATTAATAAATTACAAGGACTATACAATCTAGTCTCCAGAATTAAATCCTTAGAATAAAATCCGCTCATAAAAGGAGCACCACACAACGCCAGATTAGCTACATTTAAGCAAGATACTGTTAAAGGTATTTGTTGCCATAAATTACCTAGTTGACGTAAATCTTGAGAATTTCTATTATTGTGGATAATGGCCCCAGCACAAAGAAATAACATAGCCTTAAACAAAGCATGTGTGTACAGGTGAAATAGCGCTAACAGCGGCATGCCCAGTCCCAAGCTCATTATTATAACACCGAGCTGACTTAAAGTAGACAAAGCAATCACTTTCTTTAAATCATACTCGTAATTAGCACCGATTCCAGCTATTAATAAAGTTAAGACTGATACGAACAGCAGCCCCACCCGAAATCCCCTAAATTCACTTAAAAAGGGGTAAAACCGAATTAATAAAAACACCCCAGCAGTTACTAAAGTCGAAGAATGGACTAATGCCGATACAGGGGTTGGCGCAGCTATAGCCGCAGGAAGTCACCTTGAAAAGGGAATTTGGGCACTCTTAGTTATCCCAGCCACTACAACACAAAACACCACTAAAGAAGACAGCCTATTGTCCCACATAAATAAGATATTTCAGTGCCCCTGAATTACACAAAAGCCAATAGACAGTAATAATATAACATCCCCCACCCGATTAGCCAAAGCAGTTAGTATCCCAGCGGACAAAGACTTAGTGTTTTGGTAGTAAACAACTAGAGCAAAAGAGACAATACCTAGCCCATCCCACCCAATTAACAAAGCCGCTAAATTAGGGATAAATACAAGTAAATTTATAGATAGTACAAATATTATAACAAGACCAGTAAACCGACTTAAAAAAATATCGCCAGCCATATAAGAGGAAGAGAATAACATCACACACGCAGAAATAAAGCAAACCACCCCACTAAATCTTATTCCAACGGGATCCAAAATAAGCGATAAAGACATGTTCGCCCTGCTAGCAGAAAAAATCTCTCACTCAAATAAAATACATTTATTTTTTAAAAAAAACCAAACAATAAAAGGAAACAGGCATACAACATAAAAAAACAACACAAAAGACCTAATCCTAGATCTTTTAATACCATGAAATCCCCAAAAAAGCTTCATTATCAGATGAAATTACCTTTCTTCCCCAAGCCCACACCCTGGAATTTTCAAATAAACTAATCTGATCTCTTTAAAACTAAACAATTCAACCGCAAATTACATCAGCTTTCACGATTATAACATTAACAGGAAAGTAGTGCAGGAACAACAAGAGGAAGGCACTTCTCTTTATCCCAATAAATGGGTAAATAAACTTAGAAAAACCCCCGTGTTGCGTGCTCACATACAAAAATAACCTATATACAGCCGCTAAAAACCTCATTATACCTACCGGCGCAAGTAACCAAGAAGAGTAAAACATTACAGAAGGGAATACAAGAATTTCTCTCAATAAATTAATAGAAGGGGGTGCTGCCATATTTACAACACAAAACAAAAACCACCACAAAGAAATTCTTGGGCAAACCAGTAGTATTCCTTTATTTATAACCAGCCTTCGAGTTCCGGTCTTCTCATAATTGTAGTTAGCCAGTGCAAAAAGCGCAGAAGAGCACAGCCCATGAGCAAGTATTATCCCTAAAGCAGCATGCCATCCCCAAGATCTGTTAGAGAAGACACCAGCCAGCATTAACCTCATATGACCCACAGAAGAGTAGGCAATCAATGACTTTAAGTCCACTTGACGAAAACAAATAACACTAGTGACCATTCCACCCCACAAAGCAAGACAAAACAAAACATCCTTAATTAACCCAGATCCGCCAAACCCTAAATACTGATACATGCGTAACACCCCATACCCGCCTAACTTAAGTAAAATCCCAGCCAGAACCATGGAACCCGCCACAGGAGCCTCAACATGGGCCTTAGGTAACCACAAATGAACTGAAAACATTGGAAGCTTAACTAAAAAAGCCGCCAAACCCGTAAAAAAAACCACCCCGCTCAATCCCGAATAACCCTGTGCTATTCTAGATCCAGCACATCTCCTTAACACACTCTTCAACACAAAATCTCCTCTACCTGTAATATCGACACTTAACAAAATTAAAACTAATAAAGGTAAAGAAGCCGTAATAGTATAAAGCATTATATACGTTCCGGCTTGAAGCCGCTCGGGCTGATACCCTCACCCTAAAATAAGAAACAAAGTCGGAACTAAAGAAGCCTCAAAAAAAACATAAAATCAAACTACATTAGAGCAGAAAAAGGTCAATACTAAAATCAAATTTAAAAGACAAATATACAAAGTAAATATATTATACTGATTAGATTTAACCTTCACTACCTGACTTGCCACAACTATTAATATAGAAATCCACCAAGTAAGGACAACCAGAGAAAGCCTTAACCCATCTCCCATAAACCATAAAGAAGACGAATTAAACCCAAGACCTCTAGACCAAAGGCTAAATACAGACAGAAACCTCCCAATAGCTAGTCCCCATAAACGATAGTACCACGTAAGGCCGCTAAATCCACCAATAAATAAACATATATTTAAAAAAACCAGCCCTAACATTTATGAAAGTTAAATCTATGGACGTAATCATTACCATGCGTACGAATTAAAGAAACTAAAATAGCAAGCCCCAAACTAGCTTCACAAGCACCTATAGTAATTAAAACAAGACACATCTGCCCCTCAAAATTAAAACCCCCCGAGACGGCTATTAGTAAAACAAATAAACTTAATGTCAATGCCTCTAACCTCAATAAAGCCCTTAACAAATGCTTATACTGAAGACATAAAGTTACCACAGAAATTACAACTCCCATTGTCGACACCAAAAACAAACCAGAAACTTTTATCATAACTCTTAAAATACAACACAAATATCAGCAATGAAAAAGGTTATACTTTTATCCTTCGACTTACAAGACCGACGCTAAATTCAGCTTCCATTGCAAAAACCATTAAGTGAATCGAACACTTCCATTTTATTTTCAAGACAAAATTTATCCCAGATAAATGGTCCGATCAAATTAATAACAAGTAATATCTAATAAGATATCACCTTATCCCACATCATTTGAACAAAAGGATTTAATAAATAATACAAAAAATACAGCACAGTAAATACCTGACCAATTCCTTCATATGGCGCCTCAACAGGACAAGCCCCAATTCAAGTTAAAATTCCTAAAATACCAATTAAACACCAAAACAAAATTTGATTGATAGGATAAAATCTTATAGACCGCCCTTTACCTAAATGACTAATTGGAACCACAAATAAAATCACGACAGATATTACAAGAGCCACAACCCCACCAAGCTTATTAGGGATAGACCGAAGAATAGCATAGGCAAACAAGAAATACCACTCAGGCTGAATGTGCACAGGAGTAACTAAAGGATTAGCCGGAATGAAATTCTCGGGATCCCCTAACAGAAAGGGGGAAAATAATACTAACAGTCTTAATAAAAATAAAACAACCAAAAACCCAACCAAATCCTTATAGGTATGATAAGGGTGAAACGGGACCTTATCACTGTCCCTGTTAATACCTAAAGGGTTATTAGACCCGGACTCATGTAAAAACAATAAATGTAACACCACCAACCCAAGAATTGCAAAAGGCAGTAGAAAATGTAAGCTAAAAAATCGAGTTAGAGTCGCATTATCAACAGCAAACCCACCCCACAATCACTGCACTAAATCCACCCCAATATACGGAATAGCCGAAAAAAGATTAGTAATAACAGTCGCACCTCAAAAAGACATCTGCCCCCAAGGAAGCACATACCCTAAAAAGGCAGTAGCCATAGTTAGCAAAAGCAATACTACCCCAGTATTCCAAGTAAAAACATTAACATAAGACCCGTAATACATCCCACGACCAATATGAAAATAAATACAAATAAAAAATCAAGAACCCCCATTAGCATGAATAGCACGAAAAAGCCACCCATAATTAACATCCCGTGAAATATGTGACACAGAAGCAAAAGCTAAGTCCACATGAGCCGTATAATGTATAGATAAAAATAAACCAGTCACAATCTGAATACCTAAACACAAACCAAGAAGAGAACCAAAATTTCATCACACAAAAAAATTTAAAGGAGTCGGAAGATCAATTAATGAGCCATTAACAATTTTTAAAACCGGGTGCAATTTCCGAATAGGTCTATGCATAACCCTAAGTCATAGCCACATTATTTAAGCCTAGAATGGGAACGGAGAGGACCTTGCTGATAATAACAAATCTTAACAACAGCCAAAAGGGCAACCAACAAAACAATCCCCAAAATAATAATAAGTCTAATTCTCCTAGGATTCACTAATACACCACCAGAACAGGTTCTATCTTTAAACCACTCCACTTGGCCCCCCAAACCTAAATGGCCATCTCTAATAAAAGAAATTGGTAAAAAGTCACCCACAGAAAAACAAACCAGCACAACCCCATACACCAAGACAAAACTCACTACCGACTTTGCACTAGAAAAAAAATTATTAGGGGCTAAAGCAGATACATAAGCAAATATAACTAAAAGACCCCCGACAAAAATTAAAAACAACACAAATCCATACCAAGAAGACATGCTAACCCCAATCAACAAACAAAACATTACCCTCAGCCCTATAACACATGCACCTAATCTTAAAGGCTGTAACATTCTTACTATCAAAAATAATAAAGAAACACAAAATCTTAAAATAACTAAAACACTCATTCATCAAGAGGTAGGGTATAACCTAATCTCTGGCTTCCAATACCAGTATTTTAATTAAACTACCATCCTGAAATTACTAACTAAAGTACTTCTTACACGCAATGAATTATCAATGTAACCCCAACCACGAAAACCAAACCACCTAAAGAAACAGGTAGAAATGACTTCCACGTCAGTCCCATCAACAAATCATAACGAAAACGGGGCAAAGTCGCACGGACCCAAATAAAAGTAAAAGCAAAAAAAAGGGCTTTAATGCCCACAATTCAATCCAAATCACAAAAAAACAAGTTACTACCACCAAAAAAAACTACAGCAGTCAATAACCTTATTACCAGAATATTACCATACTCAGCCATAAAAATTAAAGCAAAACCTCCCGCCCCATACTCGACATTAAACCCAGAAACTAACTCAGACTCCCCCTCAGCAAAAT
Source organism: Nuttallia obscurata (assembly GCA_032358795.1). Classification (NCBI taxonomy): domain Eukaryota; kingdom Metazoa; phylum Mollusca; class Bivalvia; order Cardiida; family Psammobiidae; genus Nuttallia; species Nuttallia obscurata. The sequence goes on along the minus strand of JAULCC010000465.1, from coordinate 3,942 downwards.
CAAAAGGGGCCCGATTAGTTTCAGCCACACATGAAACAAATCAAACCAAAGAAATAGGACTAAGCAAAAAAAACAATCAAACCCCACCGTATATACCACTAATTTCAAGAAAACTAAACCTCCCACAGACAAATAAAGCAAACAACAAAATAAGAGCCAAACTAACCTCGTAAGAAATAGTTTGTGCCACAGCACGAATAGCCCCTAATAAAGCATACTTAGAATTAGACGCCCACCCAGCCAACAAAGTACCATAAACATTCAAGCTAGAGACACACAAGAAAAATAAAATACCCCATAAAAAATACCCCCCCGAATTACTAGAAGGATACAATTGCCACAACAATAAGGCTAAGAATAGCCTCAAAATAGGAGCCAAAAAATAAGGAGATTGATTTGCCATAGTGGGCTTAGTCAACTCCTTAGTAAAAAGCTTAGCAGCATCAGCCAAAGGCTGAGGAAGACCTCCCAAGCCGACCTTATTAGGACCTTTCCGAATTTGAAAATACCCAAGCCCCTTACGCTCTAGTAGAGTAAAAAATGCCACCCCCAATAAAATACAAATATACGTTAATAAATTACATAACAAAAAACTAAGGGCCATCTACTAAGAAGAAAATTTTAATTTCTATATTTAGGGCTTAAACCTAATGCACTAATCTGCCACCTTAGTAAATTATTAAGTAAAGGGTTTTCACCTATTTCTGCTGATCCTAAATCAACCACATAAATCTGCCAACTCAACCAACAAACTCTAAAATCAAATTAACACTTAATAACTATTTAAATATTTTCATTAAACATAAAAATTTTATTTTAACAACGGTCCTTTCGTACTAGCCAAAAATCAATCATATGACTGAAGATAGAAACCAACCTGGCTCACGCCGGTCTGAACTCAGATCATGTAAGATTTTAATGGTCGAACAGACCAACCATCAAGAGCTTCTACACCCTTAGGATATCTTAGTCCAACATCGAGGTCGCAAACCCTTCTTTCGATAAGATCTCTCCAGAAAGATTACGCTGTTATCCCTGTGGTAACTTTTTCCCTTGATCAATATAAACTTATACTGGATCATCAACAACTTGCCAGCACACATTACTCAAATTTAAAGGAAGCTTTATATGTTCCTCAGTCGCCCCAACTAAAGATTACTAATATAACCAATCTATAAAAATATAATACCAGACACCTTATATATTATTCCACTAAAGCTCAACAGGGTCTTCTTGTCCCTCAACCAAATTTAGGCTTCTTCACCTAAAAATTAAATTCTAAATATTTTGAAAGAGACAGCTCAGTTCTCGTCAAACCATTCATACTAGCCTCCAATTAAAAGGCAAATGATTATGCTACCTTAGCACGGTTAGGGTACCGCGGCCGTTTAACACTTAAGTCACCGGGCAGGTCCGACTCTCTATAAATCCACCAACAAAGAGCCATGTTTTTGATAAACAGGCGGAACTAATTTTTGCCGAATTCCTTAATCAAAATTTTAACTAAAATCGTCATCATCACAGAAACTACTCCACAATATAATGTTTAATTAACATTCACAATTACATTTAAACAAATAAAAATTCTAAATACTCATTTTCCCAGAAACTATATAATCCAACTAATTTAATTAAATAAGCCAGTATAATAAATCTAACCCTAAAAAGTAACTATTAATCTTAAAACACAAAGTAAACTAATTTATAACAAACTCAAACCCAAGATGGCTAACTCTAAGCCCACTAAATCTACACTAAACATCCTAATCAACTTTTTTAGATCTATAGAAAAGCTTATCCTTTCCTATATAAGCTCCAACTTACTATCCCGCCACAATCCAATAATATAGCAAGATAACACACAATCAGTTGAGCTAATACTTTGATATTTTTCCAGGCTAACCAGCAATCAAGAACTTCGATAAGCATTTCACCCCCATTTTCCGGTCTAAGCACAACTTTACTACGTTGACGCCCCGCCGAAAAATAGCTCAGTCCTTTTCGGGCACATTTTATCTAAAACGACACCTAAAAAAACCATGATACAAAAGGTACAAGAGCTAAACTCTACTAACACACAATTAAACCAAACCATTTCCTTCACAGTACTAATCCCCTCTTGCTAAAACAAAAACTTCAATCACCAATACTACTCCACTTTAGACGTTTCTTTCTTCATTTCAATTTTACTAAAATATGTAATTAAACACAAGCAATAAATTAACTTAAGATAGACCCCCTACAAGTCATCCTTTCAGTGTAAGTGAAAAACATTATACTTATGCTATATCTCAAATCATTTCTATCCCCAGAACACCTTCCAGTACACTCACTATGTTACGACTTATCTCACCTTATCAGCGAGAGCGACGGGCGATTTGTGCGCACCCCAGCACTAATTTTCACAAAAACACTCTAATAAAATCACATTACTCCCGAGTCCACCTTCAACTTATTTTTTACAAAATAAACTCCGTATAATAAATAATTATTGTAACCCATCTCTCCCTTGCCATAAACTGCACCTTGATCTGACATCTAGAATCTAGAACTTAATCTACTCACCTAAGAGTAAACCAAACGAACCTACTCCTCCCGACAACTTCTAATCTCTTAAAGGTAATCTGACGACGACGGTATACAGGCTGCACTATTAATAAATTATCAACTATTCAAAACAAGGTAAGTTAAATCGCGGACCATCGATTACAGGACAGGTTCCCCCAGAAAGAATTAGGGCACCGCCAAGTTTTTTGGGTTTTAAGCACATGCAAACATTAACAAATTCGCCGCAACCCGTAATACCCAAGTAAATTAAAATAAATTAAAGTTTACAGGATAAATAACGGGGTATCTAATCCCGGTCTTATACTAAACTTTCGAGGCGTCAGAGACAGGGAATAAAAGACTAACCGTTCCTATACAAATTTCACCTCTATAAAAAAAGCAGATTCCCAAATTTCATTCCTCACCTAACCTCCTTTTTTACTAAATAAATCTTAACTCGATCCGTTTGTCTAACCGCGGTGGCTGGCACAAACTTTACCAGATCTTGTTAACCACTTACTGGAACAAACCCCAATTTATTTACCAATCTCCAACACTGGTGTACATAGTGAGCCTAACCTCAACATCATATATATAAAATTATGCCGTGAATAAGATTACTAAATAAGTCTTTAACTCAAATACTATAAACCCTACACAATCTCACCGGAACTCCTAAAATACCATGTGTTTAAATATCGTCAAAGCTAAGAAATTGAACCAAAACCAAATTCCACAATAACAGAAGAGATAAATCCCATAACCGGGGTATGAACCCGACAGCTTAAACTTAGCTTATTCTGCCAAACATAATAATTATAAGAGAAGGACTAATTCCTCCGTAAAAAGAGCTACAATCTTTCACCTAAACTCGGCCACCTTACAACATCCCAACAAATAATGCACCTTTAAATTTGCAGTTTAACGTTGTCATTTCAACTATGGAACGCAGAATTTGAAGGATAAACCTCCATTTAGAGCTTTGAAGGCTCCAAGTTTAAAAATTAACCTAAAATTCTTACAGGAAAAAGAATCGAACTTTCCCTATAGAGATCAAAACTCTATGTACTCCCTATACTACCCCGTAAATAAATTATAAATACTTACTTTAAGAATCTTCTTAAACCTATTGCTTGGAAGGCAACTATACAAACTATACTTAGTAAGCATTTTTAGTAATAGTAATAATTACTCTTCTAGAACGAAAATCTAACGTGCATATTACACCATAAAAACAAAAACTATTTTATTAGTAACTTATTTGTTTATGTTAACAAAAAAATTCCATAAACAAATATATTATACGCGCAAATGGGAAACTAACTAATATAATTTACACATAAACGTTCTAGATCAGACATACACATATACACATATACACACATATTTATATAT
>JAULCC010000354.1:4221-16176 GCA_032358795.1 Nuttallia obscurata | reverse complement strand
ATGACCCGGCCGGGGATCGAACCCGCAGCCTCCCGCACCGAAAGCAGACGCTCTACCACTTGAGCTAACCGGGCGGTCATGTTCACCATTTACAACAGCGTAACATTTTTCGAAGAAAGAAGTAGCATCAACGTGAAAAATGTTTCGCTTATTGTATCTGCGGAATCCTGTTAGGGTCATCGCGTTGATGGCCTTGTTGAAAAAAATGTTACGCTGTTTTTACTGGTGAACATCGCGTATCTTTTTTGACATTTCTCGTATACAATATATAGGACACTTGGGTAAAAATGTTGCACTATTTTAAAGTTTAAACTTGCGCAACATTTTTTCTGACCGTTGAACGGATCACTAACGCGCTGGGGCGATGGCACTAATAGAATTCCGTAGTTTTACCTTCAGTATATCCATTTTTCCTTGCAACAGACAATACGAATGGCGTTTTATTATCATTATCAAAAATCCACATCGTAACTTTAAACTCTTTAAGGATTCTATTGACATGCATGAAAAAAGATATTTATATATTTGTAAAATAATTATTATTTGAATAAATTTATAGATATCAGTAAGTACACGACCTGATTTAAGGTTCGATTTGAATTCTTCATGATTGCCCCCGTGTCTCTATTATCTAACTCAAGAGTATAGCCCGAGTCCTTTTCGTGGAATTAGCGGTCTTGGAATACTGTGAAAAAGTCAGATAAATACGTAGACAGGTAAATACGAAGACAGGTAAATACGTAGACAGGTAAATACGTAGACAGGTAAATACGTAGGTCTTGCTGACATACGGTTCGAATACTAGGCTTCTTCTCACTGGTAAGCCGATCCAGAACTCTTCACCACAAATAAAACCCTAGTTGAAATAATTGCCTTTGAACTCAAGGTAGGAATTTGTGGCTAAAATTGGTCGAACATTGTCAGTGTATGTCCTTGATTTTGAAATATTGAAGTATAAGTTCGCTCGCACGTGTTGTGTTTTGAAACATTATGCCCGGTGTATATCTTTTACATTCTTATCGATGACCTAAACCTCACGTACCTGGCTAAAGGTAAGTAGACTTTGTACCATACAACAGCGCAGTACACTTTGTACCTAAATACCTTCGTCCTTGGCCATATTAAGTAATCACTGAAAAGACAAGTACCTAATTATGTACAACACAGTTCACTCGGGTCCAACTGAGCTTCAAGAATTTGTGATTAATAGCTTCATTTATTGCCAAACTCAAGTGAACACTAAAACATGTCAATGCAGTTGGTCAGAATTAGTGTTGAACATTGTACACAGCTACTTGGTCTAGACTGTTTCGCTGCGTCATTTAATTAATATCTATACCGATACTATGTGTGGAAAATACAAACGCCGTTATTGGTTTCGCATTTGTCCTGAAATAACTCCGCCAGCGGGGGTCAAGGTATGTTTACGCCTGGAGAACGATTGCGCACTTAATTTATATAACCCGATTATTTCTATAAATAACAAGGGTATTGAGTAATTAAGTAGCCAAGTGTACATATGGCATTTATTGCAAAAAAAACAACAAAAAACAAACAAACATGGATCGATATGGGAGATTTAGCAGACGACAATTTTTCTCCGATAGGTGTCCTAATAGATTGGTTGATTGATTGATTGAGTTGGGTTTTACAGCACCGCAATACGTTAAAACCCTTTTAGTCGCTTCTTACGATCATGCCAGGGTTAAGCAGTGGTCCAGATTCTTGTGCTACGTTAGCACGCCCCAGGCCCACATGGGGCGTCAGAATAGAGAACGTTTTTATTTCCTAAAGGATGATTTTTTTCTCCAAAGATAGATAGTAATGTTGACAGACAAACAGACAGACAGTTAGTTTCTTAAGTGTTACATACACATGAAATGAAACTGAACAATAACACTCATATTAAGTTATGAGAGATTATATGATCATTAATGAGAACAAACCATTTTAGCGGTATAAGTAGAACCTACTGAAACATTTTAATATAAAATATCAGATATATATATATATAACATTGTTGATGTCTCTGTAACCTTTTATTAATCCTGCGGTTTATTAAAAAAATGTAAACGGAAAATTTTGAACCATTCGTAAAAGATTATAGACATAATATCTAACTCAAGTACTTCCTGTGTTTACATCGTTTTTCTTTAAAATATATATAACTTTTTTTATCAAGTATACTTCACTTCGTCGTTTTCTTGTTATCTTCGCATAATTAAAATCAAACAGTTACACACACAAATAATAAGCGGTAAGAAACAAAAAAGAATACAGTTGCTATGGCAACGCATTTTCTATGAAACATTGACTACCCGCTATATTTAATTTTCAATGTAAAAAATCTTTAAGACCTAATCATGGATATGTTTTTTTCTTTATATATAACAATATCATAAAAAAATATCATGAACACGTTAGTCTGTTCCGCAAGTTTTACATATAACGCTTTCAGTGAATATTTCTGAAATAAGACTTTGTTAAAACCAAAATACTGGTTGAATTAGTTAAATTATTCACTGCTATGGGTCCATCCTTAGTTTCAGAGGGTTTATTTCAACGCATAGTGAGTGAGTGTCATAATGATTTTACGGCACCGCAACATATATACAGGTTTATCCCTTTACTGCCTTACCCCGAGTTTTAAGTCATATGCAAACAGCTTGAATCCGGATGAGACGCCGAGAAACTCAACGTCTTATCTGTATTCAAGCTGTTGATTGAGCCAATTGTTTTGCCAAAAACTTAGTGAATCTGTAAAGTTAAAAAATAAGGTAGACGATATATTGCGCATGCGCGGTATTGCTTCCGGCAGTGAAGGGATTAAATGACGTCACGACGGTCACACACTTTCTTGATCTACAACTCATTTGCACCGTGACGTAATAAATTCAGAAACGTCATTACCACTGCAGAAACTGAGTTGCAGGAACTCTATTAATTAAACTCCTATCATTCAGCTCTTACGATAATGCCAGGAGTAACATGGGCTATAAAATAAATCCAGAACCAGGAACAACCCGGAACCACAAGGGTCTTCAACATTAAGAGAACCAAACTCGACATCGAGTCGACAGTCCACGTCGATATTTTTTCTCGCATCGTCGTCACATGGCTTATCGGGACCGTGTAGCTTGAACAGCTTGGATCCAATTTACCGCATTTTCAAGTGGCAAGTTTATTTCTTTATCTTTCCGGTGAATATAATGGTTAACACTTGCTAGTAACTCATAAACACATAATAATATAGGCTAGCTATCGACGCATTGATATTAATATGAAATATTTGTGAAAAGGGCGTATAACCCACACACAAAATCTACAGCAAAAGTAGAATGAAAGCGGACGACATTTTGCATGTTGGTGCCATATTTTCTTGTTTGTAAATACAGGTGACACTTCAAGCAGGACCACCGCAGTGTTTACAGACCCTTGCTCTGTGTTATCTTGTGTACATTATAACATAGAAAACAAGGAAGAACAAAATACGCAGTCATTATTTATGATATTTGTAATAAATTGTAACGAATGTCGTGCATGAACTATTGTTAATAAGAAAAAGTACGAAAAAAAAGACATTATACACTTAAAGACCTTTATACAGGTCGTGGTTTGTAGACAATGTGTATAATTTAGAAGCGATCAAACATTCATTTTTTTCTCATTCTATTTTCAATATGAAAATATTCAAACCCTCTTTCCTGGTTTCTTTGTATTCAATAACGAGGTTTAATCGCTCGCCTACAGTCCAAATTTCTATCCGAGCTTAGCAATACGCCCACAGCTCTACTGCTCCGAACAAGGACATACTCCAACAACCTACGTGACACAAACCTCTCTGATCATCCTAACTATCCTACAACATACTTCTATCTGAGCCAAACTATACGCATACAGCTCACGTGCCACTTACTTCTATCCACCCCGTCTATAAATAAAAAAAATACATGAAGCAAATCCTCTTCGAGCATGACTATACGCCTACAACCCATATGCCACAGACTACTATACGTATCTAAAACTGACATTTGTGTCTGACTTTACGTGCCATCGACTCCTATTCGAGCATGCTTTAACGCCTATACGCCTACGCGCCACAGACTCGTATCCGAGCATGAGTTGAGGCCTATTAGCCTACGTGCCACAGACTCCTATTCGAGCATACTTTTAGGCCTATTACCCTACGTGCCACAGACTCCTACTTGAGCATGATTTAGGCCTATTACCCTACGTGCCACAGACTCCTATTTGAGCATGATTTTAGGCCTATTAGCCTACGTGCCACAGACTCTTATTTGAACAGACTTTACGCCTATGCGCCTTCATGCCACAAGCTCTTATTTGAGCATGACTTTAGGTCTTTTAGCCTACGTACTAATGACTCCTATTTGAGCATGTTCTTATGCCTATTAGCCTACGTGCCAGGTGCTCCTATTTGAACAGACTTTACACCTATGCCCCTTCATGCCACAGACTCCTGTTTGAGCATGACTTAAGGCCTTTTAGCCTACGTGCCACCGACTCCTATTCGAGCACCACTTTTGGCCTATAAGCCACAGAAATAGAAAATCATTTCATAGACCATCAATTATCCGGTTAACAGTCTTCTTCGTAAACACTCTTAAGTTGTTGTGGTAGTTCTAACCCGGATGTACTTTGAATTCACGTGGGCAATATATCCGGTCGATTTTTCATTTTCGCGCAATTTTCTTGTCACTTTCCAGCTGGACTATAAACTCTAACCCTGCGAAACTAGACTTGGGTATGCACTCAAAGTTTGTTTAAATAGATGTGTCAAATTTCACCATACACATCTAGAAATATTTTTTGTGACATGTATGTTTTTATGCGTTTGCTTATCTTGTCTTTTGCACCGTTGTCCCATGTTTTGCTCAGTCGCTTTTCTTTTGCAAAATGAAATTTCCAAAAGTATAGTTACCAGTTTGAAATCAGTTTGACGATCATTTGTCTGGAAAATAAATTCAAAAATTAATTCTAAAGTTACACAACCATAAAAATTGACATCCAAACAATATTTGATAAAATCTTATAAAGGAGAGGAAAAAAAGAAACACTATAAGACTTGTGTCGTTTAAACCCTATATTGCTTGCATGGATATTTATGCTGTGTATTATCTCTGTTATTGCACATAGAGATAACACACAGCATAACTATCGCAGTAGTTCCTGTGGCGATTAGTAGACCGGACTCAAACACGGTGCCTTGTGAACATAGGGGTATACCGTACAAAACGTTGTCGTGCGATAATGGTTGCCATAGTGCCTGTTTCGAAAGCTGAATTGTTGATTTCCACTCAGGTGATAGAAATACTCTCTACTTTTGCATGATACTCATGGACTCTGTTCTTAAAGCTGTTGCCCTTTAGTCATGTGCCCTTCGCCGCTGTGAGGTCGCGGATTCGAATCTCGGCTCGGATCAAATAACTTTTCACGGAGAAGATATCCAGCTAGTGCAATCATCATATATGTAAAATAGAATATATACGATAGTAAATTTTATAATTTGCCACTGAGAAGGGCTTACCGGTAGATAAGGTTGAAATAACTTATAGCCCAATACCCTTGCATGTGTAACCTAATTATGCAAATAAATACCTTAAACCTTTAACCTGCTGAAAATAATGTCGTCTGCTTAAACTGTCGTCTGCCAAGATTTTAAAATTCACCAGAATCGCTTGATATTTGGAGAAACAATTGCCCGAGGGTCAAACAGCTTTGATCCTGATTGGAAGCCGAGTTACTCGTTGTCTAATCTGGATCCAAGCTGTTTGCAAATTCTTTCGCGTTGTCCTTAGCAGGCTAAAGGTTAAACTGAGACGGTGTTTCATCTATGGACATTTTGCTGGAAAAGTCGCCTATTACATAAACTGCACCGATGTGACTAAAAATTAAAAGAAATAACCTAAACAAATTAATAAATAACCAGACGGACACTCGTATAAATGCCGAAGCTTTCAAACTAACAATGATTACTTGCGGAAACTATGTTTTGTCAACCATAAGGAAAGAAACATATCTATTTTATAACTGAAAGGGAACGAACAAGCCCACTTAGTAGAAGTTGGCATTCTATGATAGTAGTCAGTTTTTATTCGATATTTTTACGTAAATATGCCAAGGTTGTCGAAGCAGATTCTCTGTATAGTGCTCATATATCTGATTGTTTCTTAATAAATCTTTACCAATAACTCAATTTGCGCCGATTCGTGGAAATCAAGTGTTCATTGTTAACTCCATCACGCTTCTTCCAAATCTTATCCCGCCGTCCGGAAACTGACAATTATAACCCTTGGAATTAACCCGCAAACCAGTCTGATTGAGAGGCTATGACGTAGTTCCGAAGTCTGTTCCGGATGTAATGTTGATTATTCCAACGCGATAGGCAAACGTGTTTCAAGTGGCTACTGTACTTCATATATATCATACCAGATTAAACCATAACATTAACAGAAATCCGGTCCTTTTATAAGCTCTTTATTTTGGGTGGTTCGTTACCAGAGAGTGAATCACGTTCCCATGGGCAAAACTAGTCATACATACTACAGCTTGAACTGTAAACTGTAGTAAATGTATTGTGGTTTTGCTTGTACGCCGCTTACAAAAGGGCTTTAACCTTGTGATGGCATACAATGGTAACACCACAAATTAGTGTAAAGGAACATATTAAATTGAACACTAATTTCAAATCAAACGATGTTTTTACCAGTTCATGTGGGACTCTTAACCACCTGTGTTATTTAATGCGTATTAGTCGTGTTGTTAAACGCTTTGACCCTTTCGCCGCCATAGACCATTCAGAGATATTTTTGCAAATAGTTTGAATCCAGATGAAACACCGATTAACGCCGAGTAACTCAGTGTCTTATCAGGACCCAAACTGCTTGACATTCTGATTCTGTTTTTAAACAGATAAATAAATAAATGAATAAATATCCACTTTGAACATTGAGACAGACGACAATATATGCAGTCGAACATTATTTGGCTCCGAAAGGGTTAATGACACAGATTGAATGGCTAACGATGTTAATCCTGATAATGACCAATCAACAACTTACATACCCACGTTAAGTTAACAGGCGTCTCAAACATCTTAATGGTTGCCCGGTTTTGGTTGAATAATATTGTGAGAAACACTGCCCCCTGCCTCTCCACCCTTTCTTTGTTTCGTAAGAAAAAAATAATTATATACTTGAGACCTTGGCGGCTTTCGATTTTGCGCGTCAGCCCATGAAACTTACTTATGGCCACTGATGTTTTAATTTCGAGTCTTCAGTATTTATGTACAAGAAAGAGTGCTCGAAGTTGATGAAAGGTGTTTTCCAAAGATTGGTGAGAAATTAGTAGGTGGCATGCCCGCACCTAGATAAGATTGTTCATGTTTCTTGAATTGTATAGGGGCAAAGACAGTTTTACAGGTGCCAATTTCAGAGTTTTATATAAAGGTTTTTAGGGTCGTGCACCACGTTCTAACTACTCTTGCCCCTGAGGTTTACACTCGACTCTTTGTGTATTTTGGTTCATTGAAGGATAGAATGGTAACAATATAAATCAGCTGACATTTTGCTGACGTGTACATCTTACTTTAGTTTCTTTTTTCATTGCTGTAAGAACTCCAGAGTCTCCGTTGCCATTCTTCCGAGTTCTATCCCGTTGTTCCTAAAAATAAATGTACTCATGTTTTCTTAAATAACAGACATGCAAAAACCAGTTTAGAACTGTTAAACTATTCCGATAAAATAGACACATAACTTTATGTTGTTACGTCAAACGCATGTTATGCAATTACGCACACAAGATTCCTGTTGGAGCTGGAACCTCTCAATGTCAGTTCATGCAAAACCTTGTTACCATATCTCCAGATAGGATGCGTATCACAGAAATTCATCAAATCTGTTTTCCATGTTTCTCCACCAAACCTTATCTTGCGAGTACTCTTAAGAATCGCCTCGCCGAGGCGATTCTTAAGAGTACCCACAAGATAAGATTTGGTAGAGAAACATGGAAAACAGTAATAAAATTTCCCAAATAATTACCTTATCTGGAGCCCTGTTATGTTTAAGTGTTGTTCAAACGGTACTTTTCCCGATAAATGTAAATATTTGAGAAACAAAAAATCCTTATCTGTCATTCATTTTTACAGCAGCTATGCGGTGTATTATCCTTCTACGGTGAGGTTCAAATGAATATCTGCAGTATCAAAAGATCTACATGAACACTAGAACAGTGTCTAAACGATGTGTTTGTACCTGGTCGGAACACAATTAAATGTATCAAACAAACACAATATACAACTTCGTATTAAACAAGACTTTCATCTTTCTTGGCTATTGCCAAATAGACTTGTTTAACGGCATGTGAAATGAATAAAAATATAAACTATATGAAATCATATATGATATCCAAATATTTCAAAGAATTAGATTTTCCAATGAAAGCTAGAGAAAAATAACTTTACGGCATTTTCATCATTTTCATTTAGAAGCATATGTTTCTATAAATTTTGTTTCATATTGAATAAAATTATTTTTATTCAGATCATGATTATCTGCGAGCAATACGTTTATAACTTGTGTTTGTTATGAATTCCTTTAATAAGCATAATATTATGTCCAAAACCGGAAGTGGGGAACAGGACGTTTAAAGTATGATAATCAGCGAGAATAAATAAAGACAGATATTGATCTACATAGTCGTCCTTGCGAAATTGTCACAAAGGTCAATTATGTGTGCTTAAACTGTAGTTATGATTAAGAAATTTATCCTTGAACCCACCACTCATCCGGCTCATTAGATTATGCATCCTCATTGGAAAACCCGGACATTCGACAGCTAACTCGCTGGTAGCCCGCCGGAAATTTGACCACGTGTAACAATAAATTGCACCGGACCGGAATTTCGTCAAAATGTCCACAAGAGATGTGCGTTTCAAAGTATGCCTGGTGATTCTACTTACCCTTTCAACCGGAATGTCACACTTTTAATAAATGTACGAACATAGCTTGATTTTCTCTTTTATCAAAATGACACAATACACAAAATAACTTAAATATTTCAGGCGAGATAGCACACGATAAGCTTCAGGGCAGAGTAATTGCAGTCAGTTATTTTGAGGGACCCAAGTGCTATCAAGTGGCTACTAATTAATACAAACGGCCGTAAAGTAGCTGAAATTACAACAGCTTAGTGAACAAATCTTTAGCTGTGGTAGATAGAGATCGGGCGCAAACTGTTTTGAGTACTTGGCAAGAGGGGTTCAAGTCATTGCCAAGTGGCTAATAGATTACTGTAATACAACTTTAACCAATCAGCGCCGTGACAATAGATGGTTTTATACATCCGTCAACAAATCCATTTGGGCGGTGTTGATATATTTTTCCTCTAAATTTAGCTCGAGTCAAGCAAGTGTGAAATGCAAACAAACGAAACATTTACGCATTACGATAACTTGAAACTGCGAAGATGTCTTAAGTCACACGCCATTGCTTTTCCCCCCGTTAATTTGCTCATTGTTTATATTATCTTGTTGTTTAATACCATAAATGTTTATTTTTTTACAAAAATCGAAGAGTCAACGAAATCATATGTAATATTTGGTTTTCTAACTATGTTTTGTCATTTAATTGTTTGTTTGTTTGCTTATTTGATCTTTGTCACGTTCTGCCATCTTTGGCTAAGGAGCATTCCAGAGAGAGAGAGCGGATACAGAAAACTCTTCGGAGCCAATGAATCTGTTGAATATTCATATCATAAATGAAACTTTGATACATGAGTATTCATGAGCGTTGCATTTTGCAAACGTTGCTTTCACACGACAAATAGTACAAATTTTGACCAGAAATTCAGTGATGCTTGATCTTAGTCAACAGTTCGACTAAATAAAAACAAGGATTAGTTATCAAGATTTTTCCCCGCTTCATAATCTTTTGAACTCTTTTGGCGCCAAATTTGTAACGGTCTTCTGCTAAAATTCAAACTATTCTGTTTATTTAGAATCGTTTTGTATAACAAACCTGGCTGTAGAGAAGGCAATAACTACTGACATGTCTGAACATTTGATTCAGTGTTTATTCCATGGTTTAGCATATTAGCCCTTTGTCTGCTGAAAAAAATTGTCGTCTGCTTAAATTTTCGTCTGATTTTAAAATTCATCGAATTCGCCCAATATTTAGAGAAACAATTGGCCGAGTGTCAAACAGCTTGGATCCTGATTATATGCCGAATTACTCGGCGTCTAATCTGGATCCAAGCTGTTTGCAAATTATTTCACGGCGGCGCTTAGCAGGCTAAGGGTAAAGATACATCCGTGTCAGTAGAGGGTTAGACTCTAACGTGATTGTTAGTTTGGTGCTACTGTTAAGTTATGTCATTCTCTGTTATTCATCGTTTGTGATGAAGCTGAGACATATCTTCCAATCAATGATATATTCCATGCAATTGGAACACACAATTAAGAAACATTTTGGAGTTTTATCGTCGCATTAATCCTATTTTGACCAGTCATGCCTCGAAATTGAATGTATGAGACAGGTTATAGTGCTGTCTCACTGAAGCACCTAACGACGGATATATTACATGGACACCCACCCAGCCACATTCTACTGACATCGGGCCAACTAGTCCTCTTAGATTAGTCCTAATGACAGTTCATGTTTAGCGCCAAACAAGGGAGCTTCTACATGTTGTCGGCCGACCATGTCTCGACTAGTTGACTGGTTGAAATAAAACTAGCCAATGAAAAATCATGTTCTCGTTGGTTCTGTCTGACAGCATACTTCAGACAGCATTTACCGAGTAATTCCCATATAATTCTGGAATACCATTAATGTCATTCTGCCTCAGTCATCTTATAAACCATTATAAGTCGATTCCAATGGTACCAGCTGATACATGTGTATGCAATGTTTAACCATTAGCCTGCTGAAAAAAAGTCGTCTGTTTAAAGTGTCGTTGAGTTACTCGGCGTCTAATTTGGATCGAAGCTGTTTGCAAATTCTATCACAGTCGCCCTTAGCAGGCTAAAGGTTAAAAACGACGAACAGGCTTGCATGCAGTAAGCATGCTGTGATTATTCGTTTGTCTTGCATTTTGTCTTATTTGTTATGCATAAACATAATGCTAGGATAGAAACGGCTTGTGATATGAGACGGGTCAACATGTTTATTTGTCTACCTCATGCTTTGCCTTTGCTTTGTTTTCACTTTATGCAAACGGACGACCCATATTTGAAATTGGACGACCCAGACAGATAGAAATGGCTACAGGGCACTCTTCTGTTAGACACCTTGTGGGGACTGAGCCCTCTCTTCATCCTGACTCCGACGAACCAGCCGTAATACTGACTTCAAATCCCGAGTTCTAAGGACGTTAAGTAATTAGTACCGTTTCTATTTTTATCTTTTTTTGACTCGGCCAGGGATCGACACCACACCCTCCCGCACCGGAAGCGGATGCTATACAAGTGAGCTAACCGGACATTCTCACAAAATGTTTCAATACTTTTGCAATATTCAGATTGTGTAAATTGTTCGTCTTGCTGGTTTAAAGGCTTACTGTAATCAAAATGTCATTAAGCTTAAGACAATCATTCGCTTCCGATATATGGCTGTTTTGCCTTTAGAGAGAAAATGACCAAAGCTGACCAGAAATGTATTTTCCTGGAACACGATTACTGTTGTTGAAAGACTTTTAACTTTTGGAGAAAACCTGTATTCACTGACTTTTCTCATTGTATAATGAGTATAGGCAATACTGCCATCTGCAGAAAAAAACTTAAACCATACCCCTATTCTTGAAAACTTTAACCAAAGATAGTTTACTTTACATACTTTTTGACTATTTCATTGGGAGGGCCAATATCCATGCTATAAATTAACTACATGTATCAAAACTGGCACGACTGACGGTGTTGCTAACATTTCATTGGATGCA
>JAULCC010000243.1:0-16191 GCA_032358795.1 Nuttallia obscurata | reverse complement strand
CTACGGACATAAATGCAATCACTCGTGCGCTTGCATCGCAGTCTACCATAGTTCGAAGCATCATAACAAAGTGAAAAAGTCCTTGATAACCATGACACATGGATATAATTAAAACTTTACATAATTTGTTTATAAATTATACAAGAAAAGTATTGATTTAAAGCATCAAAGGTCGCCGCTAAAGAATTGAACAAGAGCAAAGAAAATGCAGTTTTTTTTATCCCGTGACTAAAGCTCCTAGTGACCTAATAAAGGGATAACCTTATAAACTTAATTAGGTTTATCCGGTCAGTAGAGATGATTCGGCTTGGAGACAAATTTTCTATGGCGTGATACCGGAACTGTTTAATTCAATAAATAAAACACTTTTGAAATGTCTTTATCAAACTAAAAGTACTAAATAACATTTTTCTCTCTCGATATGTACACCATGATGTTAAAAGAAGGATTGATTCACAAAAATATTGTTACCGGCCGAGCCTCGAACCAACGCCGAGACATATTAAAAGATTGCAAGTCCAGCGCTGTCCTACCGTTAGGCCGTTGAGCGGCTGATGTATTTTAGTCGTTTTATATACATACGTACTTAAACTCAACAAAGCTAAATAGTCCATAGACTGGTTTCAAATACATGTATCTTATTAGTCAAAATAGACCGAAACCAACTGAAATCGTGCATCACACGAGGGAATAAATAAAAATAAAAATAAAACAATAAAAACATACAACAAATACTTTTTTTGTAAAACTTTGTCAGTAGGTAAAATTATCGTGCATCGAATAATCTTGGGAAGATATGTCACGTGCCCCTCCATATACTGAAAAATATCCTATTCCAGACAGTACGCCGTACTTCAGTGCGACGATAACAATTTCTTTTTGTAAGCCTTTTTAGCACATGTATATTTATTAGCTATGGCCGCATACATATTGTTTGTTTTGGTAAGTTATTACATTGTCAGCGTTTTATTTGCTGATAGAGGTACCTTCTTTTACATTCATAGCTTCAAAGTTGGTAAGTTAAACTAAATTTGACGCGATAAAATCAATACTTCGTATTGAAACTTAGTGTTACTTATCACATAGGTAGACCCGGAGTTGAATTTAAATTGAATTCCTTAAATACCTATCCCCAAACTGCGTGGATCGTTGCTCAGTGTTTATTGTTTTCGCCCTATTGTTGTTGTTGTTGTTGTTTTTCGTATGTTATCCTGTTTATCCTTCTAGAAAAAAAGCTTATACTATTTGTTTTATAACAACGGTCATGTAATATCTCAATGAGCTTTAAAACAGCTTGTTTGTTTGTTTGTTTATATTATTAACGTCACAGTCTGCCATCTAGGACGTCGCAGATAGAGGGCTTTGGTCCCTATTCGTATCCAGTATATGACATTAATACACGTGGGGGCTGAACCCCGGTCGGTCACTTAATCCTAACACCGACAAACCAGTCGTAATTCTAAACTCTAAATTCTGAGCCCGAAGGAGACAAGTCTTTTGGTTTGACACGGTCGGGATTCGAACCCGCGGCCTACCGCACCGAAAGCGGACGCTATATCACTTTAGCTAACCGAGTGGTCTTTGAAATAACTAAACTACGGCCGCCTACACGTTGACAAGTATATGCTTCCGTACCAAGCTTACTCACGATTTTTATCTACTTTCTACTTTTCTTACTAAATATTCAACAAGTTCTTTTCTTTCTATATTTAAACAAAATGTCTCTATCGAAATTTCATATGTCTCTCTCTCTGTCTCTCTGTCTCTCTCTGTCTCTCTGTTTCTCTCTCTCTCTCTCTCTACTAGTTTTTACTAGACTTCTTTTATTTTCAACTAAAAAAGAAATATTTCAGTGCTTTATAGCAAATCACTATTCATGAGATCGTGACAAATAGTCAAGACATTCAACCGTTTAGAGTTTTAAAGACAAAATCATCAATTCGATCCAAGACTGTTAATCCTCACATGCTTCGTGCGTGTTATAACCGAAAACACAATATTCGGCACTCATGATTTCACAAATGTATTCAAAAGAATTAAACTTTAAACGTATGAGCACCACTGCTTGAAATAATTTAATGGTTACGGAAACTGTAGAGCTTAATTATAGCCAAACCTGCAATGTTTATTATCCTGTACTTTTTGTTAACACAGAGAAAACCTGGTTGTACAATGATCTAAATGTTTACTTCGAGCGCCTCTATTTCCAAAAACATTGACTTCATTTACATCAAGGTGGATGGATAGCATACCACAGTTTCTTACAAGTTCTTAAAAATCAGAGGGGAAAACCGAAATTTTTCAAAATTATCCAAGAAGTATTAAACTTTATTTGGAATTTAACGTTGTTTTAACAGTATTTCAGTCATATCGCGACCTCCAGCTAATTACAAGTGGAGGAAGACCCCGGGGGACCGCTGTACACTCTTTCAGGCACAGAGTGCACCCAGGTAGAACCACCGACCTACCGCAAGCCAGCTGGAAGGCTTCCTCACTTGAAAAATCCGAAATGTCCAGACCGGGATTCGAAAATACAGCGGTGATGGTAAACTTTGTTGGATTAATGTCATCAAGATCAACATAAACATTTACAAAGCTGTAGCACATAGATAATCCAGCATAAAATTTTAACCAAGCTAAACCAGTTTTACCTACATATGTCAGTGCGAACTGCAAGAGCATTGCTTTCGTTTGTGAGAAATTAAACAACATCATAAGTAGGCGGTTTTATATAAATGTTGCTTGATGAAGATGATGATGTATTCGAAGGATTATTTACTCTCCTGAACTCTGAAAGAAGCAACCTGCATTTGAGAGGAGATTGTGTTTCTTTGTCACATAATTAAGAAATTGCAACGGTTGTAATAATATATAATCCAGCCCCTTTCATGTTCATGTATATGAATGCAAGTAAAATAATTATATTTAATAGCTCAAGTTTAAAATTAAAAATGTTGAATTTGTACAATTCACATTTTATCATTTTATTTCAGGCAATACATACCTATTAGTATTCCATGTACACGTTTGTATAGTGTGCTTACATAATGATATGAGTTCACCATACCTTCTACAGTTAGCGATGATAACATAGCAATATAAATAAACTTAAAACCAAGGAATATCATATTCAAAATGCCTTCGTTTTTATAGAAAACACGTGTAACGAAATAGGAAGCTTATGTGTCAACTTCTTCGGAGCTAACAAAAAGATGTTGAAATATTTTTTTTGTAACAAAAGCTGTGAAGAAGTTGACACCAGATATGCCTTCTTGTGTTTTGATTCTTTTCACTCCAACTTTTTTCAACAAAACAGAACACGTATGTTATTGATTTGTACAAAGTACATCATCATAGCAGTTTAATGGTGAAGTGGTGTAGTGTATATCGTGTCCGCCTTGCTTTCAGGAGGTTGCGGGTTCGAGCCCCAAAGGGGACCTTTCTCATGGCCATCATTTGACACCAAGTACTGGTTCTTACCAGGAAACGGACTCAAAAAACAATTCTGCAAGCCATTGGGCTTTCAACATAATCGAGCTAAAATAAATAAATTTAAAACTAACAGTTTAATATAACTATAAGCATCTTTATTTAATTCAATTGCCTTAACATTGAACTGAATAAACAAATGACGAACTGGTACTAAAATGATGTCATTTGAAATAATTTTTATACATGTCAAATTTTTACAGTTATACGTGACATGCTAATGAAAGTAAAATCGAATTTAAAACTATTGTTTTACCAATCATACGACAGAAAAGAATGAGGAGTATCAATACTACAAGATGGCGTTTCTCAACATACATCGGAAAATAAAGAATTAAGTATTTATCCTCATCTGAAGTTTCCAGTAACTATAACTACCGTAGAATTTTTGTTGTTGTTGTTTATTTGGAATTTTAACGTTGCTTTAACAGTATTTCAGTCACATCGCGACGTCCAGCTCATTACAGGTGGAGGAAGACCCCGGGGGATCTCTCTGCACGATTTCAGGCACGGAGTGCACCCGGGTGGAACCACCGACCTACCGCAAGCCAGCTGGAAGGATAACACATATATCCATGGTTTTGTTTGTTTGTTTATTTGGAATTTAACGTCGCTTTAACAGTATTTCAGGCATATCGCGACGTCCAGCTCATTACGGGTGGAGGAAGACCTTGGGAGGCATCTATACACTATTTCAAGCACACAGGGCAGGCGGGGAGAACCACCGACCTACCGCAAGCGAGCTGGAAGGCTTCCTCACTTGAAAAATCCGAAGTGCCAAGACCGGGATTTGTACCCACAGCGGTGAGGGGCTGAGAGGTTGCAAGTCAACGCTTACAACCCCTCGGCCACGGAGGCCCCTGTAGAATTTGTATTCGATTACTTACAGCATACATTTTGATAAAATACAAAACATTTAATAATGTGAAAAGAATACTGAAAGGAGAATAATTCAGATAAATCTCCTTTCTTGATAGTAGATTCTATACTGTGTGTTGGTTCATAAGTTGTGTATAAGGAGCAATCCCTGGTTAGTAGTTTACACAAGAGACATATGAGTAAAACTACCGCTTCCTAATGAATGCCCTTGAAGGTTTGCCCCTTAGCCTGCTAAGGGCGACAGCGATATAATTTGCAAACAGCTTGGATCCAGATTAGACGCCGAGTAACTCTGCGTCTAATCAGGCTCCAAGCTGTTTGACACTCTGCCAATTGTTTTCTCCAAATATTGGTCGATTAATATATTCTGATGAATTCTAAAATCTAGGCAGACGTCAGTTTAAGCAGACGACATTTATTCAGCAGGCTAAGGGTTAAATGATGTTACTAAACAGATCAGTTCTTTCAGAGAAAATATGTAGAAAATAGGAGGGCGCAGTTGTAAAGTGGGCATTGTGTTCGCCAGGAGTGTGCGATTTCAAGTCCCCAAGTACTGGTTTTATTCAGGAATCGGGCTCAAAAGTGTTTGAACAAGTCACATACTTTTAACATAATCGAGCTAAGAAAATTAGTTTAAGACAAAATACAGTAAAAGAAAATAGGTAGTACATTTGCTCGTTTCCCAGACCACAGGTCACAGGTTCAAATCCCTCGGCCAGGCCGCAGCCTCAATACCGATTAACTTCTTGTCTTTGCGGCAGTATCCCGGGTCAACTGGTTCAAACCCTTCACTGCCACAAGGGTTAATTTGTCAGTTACCAGTGGTGATGCTGGTTACTGCTGGTTACGAATACCAGGAGCCCGATTTGGTTGACGGGCCTATTTGGCATACCGGTAAGTGAAATATAGAAACAAAATAAAGCAAGAACAAAGTTGCATCCGTTAACACCTTGTCTGCAGGAAATCAGACGTTTTACACAAACTCAAAAAATAAAAAACGAGAGGACATTTTCAAACTGGGGTTATGGCAGACGACATTCAACATTTTGGAACATAAAGATTTGTTGTAACCAGTCACACCAATCTGACTTAAAGGGATACGCGAGCATATCGTGCGCCGCTCTGCGGGTATACCACAGTAAAAAACAATAACAATTATATCAGACGAATTATCTGAACAAATTTATAATTAACTGCTTTGAGTGCAAGGTCACTGTAACCTAATGACCTCAAAATCTACAAAACTCAAACATAAGTCATGCTCAACATTTCTGGCAATCTTGAAGACCGTAGATTTAAATTTGCTCGAAGAATGGGTCCATCTTCCGCAGCATAAAATTCGTTGGTTCATCGGCAGCATGCGAAGGCGCTGCCAAGTAGTTATTAATGCACACAGGTAGCATACATGTAACTGAAGAAATTGAAATCAGTCCTCAAAATCGCCTCTTGAAGATTTTCTATTATCAGCAGGCTTAGAATATGCCTTATTTTGACCTTTACCTTATTCTTCCACTCAATGCGCTTCAATTATTTTGTAAATTCGTAATTTTTGCTCTTTAGGATTTTGGTAAAAAAAACATTAAATTAAAAATGATAAACAAAATATAAAAAGCATATCTATTCTCAATGGCTTATAGGATTAATACGACCCTTGTCAAATTTTGCGTAGTACAGCTTTTCCAGACTTTATTCCGCGACATTTGAATTTGGCGGAGTTTTACGAAAATGTCTGTAATTCATTCCGAATATAGGCACATGCGAATAGACTGTACGAAAATGGCTGGATAGACAGAGATGGTAATCGGAACACCTCAAATATTTCTTGCAAAATTATTCCGAATTCCGAGCTTGCCGGAGACAGCCGAGTAGTTACGATTGACACAGATGGCTGGACAGACACAGACACGAACGATATGGGAAAATAACGGAACTAAAACACTGACGAATACATTCTAAATCGCTGACGAAAAACATCGGCCACGACCGTTTTTTTCAACAATGTTTTTCTCACAATAGTAACGGGAAGTTTTACCAAAGTTTGACACAAGTTTATGTTAAGTTATACAACGTATAAAGAGGGCAAGCTACATCATTTTTTTCAACCTCAAATATAACCGCGTTATCCTTTTTAAGACAATAACTGTCACAAACCAATCTGAGCAATGTCTCATATATCTAGCTACCAAGTTTGATTAAGATACGATCAAAACTGTATGCTCTGTAGTGGTTTCGAATGGATGGATTTGAGTTATTCGAGATATTTGCCATTTACTGGGTAAAAACAAAACAGAAAATAAACATTTAAGAAGAGCGATTTTATTTTACTTTCTCGCATAAATGGTAATAATGACTTATCACATACCACAGAGATTGTTCATTGCTTGTAATCTGGAAATATATTTTCCTTAACTGCCAAGTCTGAACTAAGATTAAGCCAACATGATATGTCTCCAGTTGGCCTACTGTAAGCAACTCAAATATTCAACATTTTCTAGTATGATCACAAAGAGGTGTTTTATAGAAAAATCTTTACAAAAAAAAATTAACAGTTCTGGGGTCAAAGGTAATAAATCGATTCAGCAAAAGCTTCTTTTTTTTAGTTTCATTCTCATACTCAGAAATCCATTACTGTGTTTGGTTTAAATAAATCACATGACAAATTTCAACCAATAACAGGCATGAAACATTGAGTATGAGGAGAAATTTTGAAAAAACTTGATAACTACAGACCCCGTTTTTTTTTAAATTTCGAAACATGTCAATAGGTACTCAGAAAGGACACAATGCCAATTCAAATTAAATTCTCCATAATCACTCAGCTGATATTTAAATAACTGATAGAAGAATTCCTATGTTTCTCCGGAATCTGACATTGAAATATATTTCTAAGACCTTGCTTTGCAACCCAACATACATTGAAGTATAATAGAATTCTCTCAGTAACAGTACTGGATCACGGACAAGAGGAGGTTTTAGATTCTTTGATCTAAAGTTTGCCTGAGGTCAGTTTATTCTGAAATTCTGTTACGATTCAATTGATCATAATTCTACCTAAACTTAGAACTGCAGATACAACTCTGTTAGTTCTCAAACTTAAGACATGTCATACTTTCAGATACATTTATAGTAATTCATAAGAAAAATTTCAGACATTTTTAAAAAATTGATCTAAGATGACAACGGTATACTGAGTAAGAAATCCTGACACTGAATATATGGCAGCACTTATATTGAATCCAAGGTAACACATAAGTTTATAAACTGAGCACAAAACATATTTGTATTAAGCACTGTACTGCACGTTCACAAGCACTTTATTTCTCTGGAATTACAATCTGTCAGCTTTGAAATGTATGTAAAGGGTGACAATGATTGGTTAGATGGATTATGTGTCCTCTAATTTCATTGGTCCATTCCCTCGTCCGGTTGCTGCACATCTGGGCCTGCTACCTGAGGTTCCTGAGGGGCCGCGTCGGCATCTTGCTGCATTGGTTCCTGCAATTATATAAAGATCAAGTTTGGCTCACCAGTTTCTTGATACACTTTCAACATATCTATTTTGCGTTGATTAAAACAAAGGCTTTTTGATTCAAGTAAATCTCAGTTTTGCCTGGGTTGAACCAATTTCAAACATTACAAAGAAATTATTTACGAAAGGACAAATCTCATCAGCATCTTTGTTGGATTCTAAAATCACTCTGGACAACTACATAGCAACTCCCCAAATCAATCTTGACCATACACATTTAAATATTAATGAGTCGGTATTCATTTTTATTTACCCATTTAAATTGCCAAGATCTTACAATCCTTTAGCTATTTAGATTTAGTCAAAATAAAGTTGTCATTTTTTTTTTAACCATGATGATGATGATGTTGATGTATTAGAAGGTTAAATGTACCTCCTGGGCCCTGGGGGGAGTAGCCGTCAATATGGGAGTATACATTGAGTACACTCCTACTCCTGGGTGGAGTGAGGCACATGTAGGATAAATTTTCTGCCCAGAAAAATCTGACAGCCTGGGCAAGATTTGAACAAAGGAACCTTCCAACCTGAGGCCTGTGTCTTACCACTAGACCACCATCCCCAAAGTATATAAATTTCTATGCAGGTTCTTCCTTGTCTACATTAAATGATTCTGTAGGTATTGATTTAATGGCTATAGAAAATAGACCAGTCACTGAATGTGACAATTATCCCCACTACACTGCTTTTATAGTGAACAAAAGCCTTTACTCTGTAAACTATATTACTTGGCACAGACACATGATCCTTGCTCAAACAAACATGAAATTTGAATCTTTCACAACTTCTGCTCTTGATCAATATTTTTGCCAAGAATCAGGTTAATTGGACAGAAACTGAAAGAAAAGTTCACCAAGGGCAATTTCTCTATAACCCTTGCTTGAACAAACATAAAATTTGTGTCTTGTACATCTGCTGCCCCTTAAAAATATTTATGCCAAGTATCAGGCAAATTGGACTGAGACTGAATGGAGACAAGCTTTTTCCAGTTGTTTCAAGGGCAATAACTCCATAATTCCTGCGTGAATAAACATGAAATACGAGTGTTGCACATCTACTGCTCCTTATAAATATTCATGCCAAGTATCAAGTGAATCAGACTGAAAGTGAAGGAGGAGTTTGCTGGACAATACTTTTCATGTTGATTCAGGGGCAATAACTCTGTAATCCTTGAGTGAACAAATGATTGATTGAGTTGTTAACGGCACAGCAACACTTAAAAGGCTATATAGCGCCGATTCAGTCTAAACGGATATCTGTATTGTTACTAAAATGCACTATGATACATTACATGATTATATAAATATGAAAGAGAAAAATTAACAGTTATATAAATATATAAATATGGTACTTGGTCAACGAGATAGTATAACATGCAATTGTAAAATTAAGATTCTAACAACTTGATTTTATGATACAGATTAACTTCTTATACTAAATTAAAAAGTTCAAACAATGAGTTGACATTAAAATATTTTTGTCTAACTAATGCCAGATCAACACAGTCAATAAGAAAATGTTTAATGGTGAAAAGTTCCATACAAAACACGCATTCTGGTTGTTCTTCTTGCTTGAGAAGATATGAATGTGTAACGTGTGTGTGACCAATGTTTATTTGAATGGGTTAAAAAATGACAACAATAAAGTCATATGACTCTACAGAAACTGATCTAAATACCTGCTCTATCTTTGAATTGATCCGCGAATGTGGTTAGTTTATTCGTAATTATTTGCATATGATATGCATGCAAGGAGATGGGGCTACAGGTTATAACAACCTTATGTTATGCTCTTTACCCGAAGGGTGGGTGGTTACTGGAATGTTCAAATGTATCTATTACTATGAACACATGGAATAAGGGATTCCACCCAAGAAGGCATAACAATTTGTTTTAAGATTTTGGTTGACACGAATGAAAACAATATATCTATGTATCAACAAATACAGTTTTGAACGATATTACGTGAGGTAAAAATAATCTTAACAACTCTGAGATAATTCGTATAATCAGTTGAGAAGGAAATCAGGTTCCAACATCCAATATCACTTTCCTGAATACTATTTAATTAGACTGTCAGAATATTTAGCCGAATTTGACTCAGTGCACATTGGGTCCAAATGTAAAACTAGCTTTGCTTTGATATTTATTAATATTGAAATCGAATCCTGAGAGCGTTACAATGTATCGTGTCGGAGAGAGACGTTAAGCTGTCAAGAAGACAACTTGAGCAATTTAGACTTAAACTGATAATTCTTCCTGTTTCATATCTCCATTTTGAGACGAAGTTTAATTCTTAGAGATAAATATGTTTAAATCATATAATGAACTAGGTAGCATTGGTGTAGTGGACATGGTATCCGCCTTGCGCACATGAGGTTGCTGGTTCGAGCACCGAAGGAGACCTTTAGTCATGACCTTCATTAAGCATCAAGTACTGGTTCCACACAGAAAGTGTTTTATACAATCTATAGGCCTTAAAATAACCGAACTAAATTTAATACGTTTAATAGCGTTTACAACGGCTATTCGTGGATACAACGTGTTGCTTTTTAGAAATGCCTGTGTAAGAAAAGATAGCATGGTTTTACAGAAGTTGCCGTTTTAGTGTCATGTATGTAAGGATACACACGATAAATCATCTAACACTTTATAGTTTTACCTGCATTTGTAATGTGGAAAGCCTTCTCACAAACAGTGGCAAAGAGAATACCTGGCAGTATTTGATTTTCTTCGTCACATGGCCGAGTTTTCCAGCTACTTTCAGCAGTCACCATAGAAACTGTCATTGTCGTACATGTCATACTCGAGTAGTACCTTGGTTCATCCTTACCCCTGATCATTATATATATTCCATAAGGTAATGAAGATTAACGGCCAGTTTTACGATACCATATAACATACATACCATTGTGAGTGACAAAAACAATTCACTTTATCAAATATAACTACTAAGTAAGCATATGAGACATATGTATTTATTGTCAGAGATGCAAACATATTGTTTCCAGATCAGACGCTGATATACTAGCACCAGTTTCAGCATTTTATGTTTGTTTGGTTTTGTATGCAACCTTCGTAACTAACATAGTACAATTTATGCATAACATTTATCAGTTTATATATTATCAGATAATATATTGTACGCTTATATGATGATAATTATTCAGTTAAACATTCACATATTTGGTAAAGTTAACACGGTTATCAATACATTTTGTATCATTCAATAATATATATATAAAGTCAAGTGGAGCTGAATGTATAGCTTACTACTCACATTAAAATACTGTAACTTATCCCTTGATTCAAGTGCACTGTATATAAATTTTGCACGTTTAATAATAGCATAATTGTCTGTTCTTCACTTAAAAAAAATTGAATTGTTACTTTATTTTTTTATTTTTTTTATCATAATGACAAAGTTCTGACATACCAAGCTGTAAATGATAATTGAGTTCCATCTTGCCAAATTTCTTCAATACCAGAGCTGCCTTTAAAACGTACTAACCCTTTGAAAGAAAATAAAGTTTATTTAAAACAAACGTCATCATGAAAATTGACAATTGTCTGAACAGGCGATAAAAATATTCTTTAATTTTCTGATATAGTGTTCGTATTCGAACATACTTTAGTTTAAACATATTGTATTTCCGAAAGGTACAGCATAGTATGAATACACATAATAAGCAATATATTGAAGCGGAAGAGCATCTCTTATAGACCTACAGGAGATACGATACGTTCGTCTAATGGTAACATCAGGAAACTTAAAACAAATTTGTATGCACATAATAGTGACGTTGACTAAACCTTGCAATTTGAAGAAATGCTTATAGAAGTATTAAATATCGTATATACGTATATTTTCTTCCGTTACGAAAAACAACAATTGTATTGAGGTATTCTTTTATCTATCTAAACATGCATTTTGATGTAAATTTACATTTTTCGAAATACTGTCAAATACTTACTAGATTCTAGTGTTATATTACATGACTGTCAGAACATACAAGTATGTTGAGAAATATGCATAGCGTCTTACCTATATGCGTGTACAACGGTTGATAAAAAGGAAAGGTGGTTTGATTGGTGAAATATTTAGCCTTTCCAGAGGCATAAAATGTGTACGTCTGGTAAAACAGAAATGACTGAAGAAACTTCATCTCTTTTCTGTTTTTAATATTTATGAGACTGTAGCCTAGTGATCTGCAATAATTGCTCTCCGCATACCAGTTTTTATAGTGTATTCGATGTTGGTAGCGATAACATTTTTTCAGCTCCATGGAACAAACTAAAAAGACAATAGTGGTAAATAAGCTCTTTAGTTTTATTTGTCTGTAGTTTGTTTCACTTTATCAAGCTATTTATCATTGACAAGAATTACAAATTTAAAAGGAGACATAGTGTAAACAGTTGTGAATATTTGTATTTATTTCATATAAATATAAAATCGAAATGAGTGTTTCGTGAGGTGTTAACAGAACCCACAATATACGCCAAACAAACAAGTCCAAGATTGCAATGGAATCGCTCATTTAAAATTTCATAAAAGCAAAATACCCACAATCTTTTCAAGCGCTAAAGGGAACGTGCAAATGATGTCACACACAAAATATCAAACTCTATCATGTATTGGCATAAAACACAAACGATTTCGTTTTTGAGTTTTCGTTACACCAGTACACTTAAGTTTACAAGGAATAAGTTTAGAAGACCTGTATACTATGCAACACACACTCTATCTTATATTTTAGATATGATGATTTTCAGATTTACATTGTAAATGTCTCAGATAAGACGTCCTTGGCTAGGACCAAATCTGGGCTTAATGCAACTAAACCATGAACAAAAAAGGCAGGGACATGTTTACACTATAACCAAAATCATGATTATCGTTTATACTCAAAACATATATAAAATGGGTGAAATCTGACCACAGGGTCAACATTTGTACAAACTGAAACAAACTTGATGGACAATCTATATACAGTATATAGTGTTACACACATAATTTGGTTTTTCTATAAATAATGTAAAATATCAGCTGTAGCCTGTGTTGTTGATTATAGGATTGGTGAAAATACATCTCTTGGTTTATAAGGAAATGATTTTAGAAAAAGCAAATTGACTGACAAACATAAGTTGGACGAAAGATGTTTATCAAAGCATACACTTGCCAAAACAATCAAACTCTTTAAGTCTGTAAGGGACAAACAACTTTGTATATTTGTTTTTCCGGATCTATATTCTCACAAATAAGAAAGTGATAATAACATAATAATGAAATATATATTAGTGGACATGTCATACATATTGATTTACCTTGATATTCGTCGAGCGTATTATTCAATTTGGGATTGACAAACTCTAAAATGGAAAACAATCAAATTAACACTAATAAAAAGCCTGTGAACAAACAAGTAAATGTAGTATTGTCATTATATACAAAGTCCCCTACGGGATGGCAACAACAGATATTGCAATGAGCAATGTGCACAAATGATAAATACAATAACAAAGGGCAATAACTGTGTAATAAGCCAAGATCAGATTGATGGTGTTGGTACACTGTACTTCGTCACATTGCGCTTAACCACTATTTGAAATTGTATTGATTCCATTCTTTATTTAATTTTATGCTTCAGATAAATAATAGGAAAAAATGGCAATAACTCTTTAATAAGTCAAGATAGAGTTATCGTTATTGTACACTGCATATCCCCTGCTTGGCAACTGTTTGAAATAATATTGAATTCATTTAATTAGTTTACAAAATATGCTCCAGACAAGAAAATGACACAATATGTATGTGTAAATAATGTAATTCCTAAATGTGACCTTAACCTTTGGAGTTGTGTATGACACACCTCCGTGCTATAAGTAGTAAGCATTTGAAGTTTAATAAAAATTGATCAACCCATGCAGAAGCTACATGTATGTCATTTGAAGATGACTGGCTGCTTTACATGACACATCATCTTGTTATGGAGAAAAGTTGTGTAAAATTATATCAAAATTCATTAAAGCATGTGGAAAATACAGCTCGGACAAAATTTGTCCAAACATATACCGTTTTCCCAAATGTAACATTGACTTTTGGAGTAGGTAGCTGACCGATGTGCATGACCCATATTCGTGCTAGTGAGAATTATTGTGAGAAGTAATATCAAAATCCATTCAAGATTGTGGGAGATAGAGCCCTGACAAGAAGTGGGACAGACGGACGGACAGATGGACACACTGGTCTTTGACCGATAGGGGACTAATAACCGATATAATGACATAACATTTAAACAGTTCTGTGCTTACTAACGTGCTTTTGCTGCAAAATAATATCAAGCCACGGACAATTTATTACAGGATATTCACTTTGATATGTGCCTATTAGGTCTCAAGAACAGAGGTAAGGATATTAAACATATATCGGTCTATAAAATGTCGTTCACGCTATTTATTTGTATCACCTTTAACAGATAGAACATGGTGTTAAGGGCGCAATGCAAATATATGGACTGGTCGGTCAGACCTGAAGTAAGATATGGACCGAAGCGAAACTGAGGTCCATATCTGACTTCAGGTCTGACTTATCAGTCCATATATTTGCATGACGCCCGAAACATCATGTTCTATCTGTTATAGTATACCGAATATTGGACAAGTACATTTTAGTTTAATTTCTCTCAATCACACGTGGGCGTTGTTTATCAGCGTAAGGGAGCATTCGTCACAACTCGGCCGATTCCGTAATATTCCGTAATTCCTTCATAGAAGGAGTGTAGCAGATTCACCCGAGGATTGCCGATTGCGTAAGGAAGATAATTTTGCGGTGTGTCGCAATTTTCACACGTCACTATTAAAATCCGGGGGCACTATTGAAACTAAACGCCCGGGGCACGTCACATACAGTAAATAAGAAACTAGGTAAATTTATTATATTTTTATACCTATTGTTTAAAACAGCGTATCTGAATTCGCCTAGTTTCTTCCTCAAACTATGAGATTTTACTACACATCCTTGGTTTGTTGAAAAAATATAGAAATAGTCTGAGGATTGAACCAAACCCAAGAAGCGCCAGACCCCTCCTCTATCCCTGCTCTCTTTATCTCTCTTTCACTCACAGTTTCGTACCTGAAACTAACAGAAATGCTTTTCTATTCTAATTCTTTTTATATACGTTGACAATTCACTTCAAAGCTATTTCTTGAAACTAAATTTAATAATATCATTGCATATTCTTTATTTACAAATATTGCCATAAATGGGACCAGCATCATGTAACAATTATAATATTTTCAAAGCAAGTAGTAACGTGCAACTGTGAAAACAAGCTCCCACAAGTAAACATAATGCTGTGTTTTTTAGTTGTGTGTCAGGGTTAGGTATTAAGGTTAAACTCTCGAATAAGTATTATCTTGCGAAATGGAAACAAACAAGACAACACAACGTATTGCTGTAGATTGCAATACTTGTCTATTTTCTTTTTAAAATCATAACCTTAAACAAATCAATAAATATCAGCCGACTGCCCTGTTACTGTTTTTTGGCAAATATTTACCTAAACTTATAATAAACAGGCATATTCTCATATGTAACTGATTCTTATGAAAAATGAATCTTATTTAAGAATATGCAACGAATTCGATAGAGGATAGGGTTTGATAAAGCATTATGTTTACAACACAATATCCTAAATGAAATAGAAAATATGTTACGTCTTTAAAATAACATTACAGAGTTCAGTTCATGCACTTTTCTGTCAAACCAAAAATAAACATATAAATTTAAATGACTAAACCAATGTGTTTGAAACCCAGAAAGTGCATTATATATGTTTCAATAACCACATTTGCATAACACACTTTTTCAAACATCCAAGTGTTATAATACATATAGAACTCTTGTATTTACTCGGTTACCTATTTTTGTCAATTAGTTGGTTTATTCTCGGACTTATAGATAAATAGTTTCACTATCAAATAATCAATAATACCTTGAAACGCATAGGAATATAAAACTGATTTACTATTCTATTTTGCATTACTATTAGATATTTTTGTAGCAGATAGTTTGCATTTCTTCACAGGAACTCGTACTTGCTCTAGCAAATAAAGCGTGTTTAACTTCCCTATCCAATCACAAAAATATGTCACATGACCTCGCATGAACAGTGTTCACGATATTTCAAAGAAAAATAAAAGCCAAAGCATTTGTATATTTTACCTATGAATAATAAGGGATAATTACATTATGTCTGATCTAGTTTGGCTAGTTTGTCCACTAAAAAGGTGTTGCCA
>JAULCC010000132.1:0-16192 GCA_032358795.1 Nuttallia obscurata | reverse complement strand
TTCTGTAAACTATGCCGCGTAGCAATATATAGGTCGGGTAAATTGGTTCTTATATGTAACGTGTTGATAATATAAGAAAATATGGGATTGTTATATACACCGGAAATAAGCAACGTCATGTGATAAATAAATCTACTATTGATTAATAAGTTTATGTATAGTGAAAAACACATAAAAAAAAAAATCAAGAATCTGTCTTTTGATGATGTATAAAAAAACACACAATAAAAGACACATTATTCTTTCAATAAAATTGTTTTAAGCCAAGACAGACAAATAACGTTATCATTGTAGTAAGAGACAACTGTCCCACTGATACAGCAAAGACAGACAAATGACTTTATCATTGCAGTGAGAGACAGCTGTGGTCCATCAAGGATTCAAACCAGTGACTTCCTGGATTCATTAGTCAAGCATTACACAACAAGGCCTCTTGATTATAAAACATTTTTTTGTGCTCAACTCACTTTGAGCATGGACATTTAAAATGCGTCTTTTAATTAAGATATTTTCATGAGATCAAACATTTTCATGAGAAACAAACATGCATGTGCCCAATGAATAAGTATTTAATAAACATTCGAATCAAACTAATGAAAGAATTTGATGTTTTATACATTTAGAATTTGAGTTGAGCATACAAAAGTTTTATAATCACGCGACCTGATCCTGCCTTTGTTATTAATATACAACTATTTCTGATGAACAATAAATGAGTCAATCTTTTAACTCACTATCAGTTTCTATTAAGTTCAAAATAAACAGCATATTTCTTGTTTTATTATTGTTACAAGTTTTACCTGCATGGATTTCCCCATTATTTTGGAGACATGGCCTACTTTATCATGGAATGTGAATGTGACTGGGACTGCGAAGGCAAGAGCACTTAGAAATATTTTCAGATCCTTCCACATCCCTCAGTAAGTCCTACGCCACTTGCCCTGTAAGATAAGATGCAGAAAGCTTACTCAATACTTTTTAATTTCTGAACTGATTTTGTTTTGCTTGTTTTGGGGTTTAAAGTCACATCAACACAGTTCAGGTCGTATGGCCACTGCTACAGTTATGCATGGTGTAGGGAGCCTCAGTGGTAGAGTGGTTATGGTCATTGACTTGCACTCTCTCAGCCCCTCACCGCTGTGGGATCGAATCCAGGTCTGGGTACTTTGGATATTTCAAGCGAGGCAGCCTTGGAAGAAAATTCTATAACCAAGTTAACATTAATTTTGGAAAAGGTTTTGAATATTTGTCATGGAGCAAGTTAATATAACAGTACTTTTGCAGGAGTGTATATATCTTTTATTAGTCTTCAAAAATACTTTATTTATTTTTAACACAGCAAACCAAGTATTTAAATACAAAGGGCCATAACTCAGCAATTTCTGTCATTCAAAAGCATAACTTTCTCATGAGTATTCTGAGTAGTTGCTAAGAGTTTAAAAATTGGCCATATATTTGCGTTGGGGTATCCACATCTAAATCACCCTGTTATTCGTATCTTTTTCATCCAATGTGATGTGTAAGATAAAATAAAATTCCATGGAGTTCCATGGCAATAATTTAAAAAATCTGTTGCATTCTAGAAATAAACTGTTTTTCAATCAGTAGGTTTAAAAATGAAATTAAGGTTGTTATAAAATTAAAAAAAAAGAATCATCTATGCCAGAGTGGAACAAACAATGCTTTATGCTAAACCAACTGAAGCATTTTGCATGCTGTAATCTGAGGGAACATTTATACAGATATATTATAAACCCATATCTTGCCATAACCGTAAATTGTCTTTGCTTTAAAAAAAATTCTCAGAAATCAGGAAAGCAAAACAATAATAGCAAAATAAACTATAACTTTAAAGCAACAGTCTGATAAATCAAAACTATATTATAAAAACCATAGCTGAATTATAATATTTTCTTGCTTATTCAGCTAAATTGTTCCTTTTATAGTACATTAAATTGTCTTTTATTGTATCTTGTCTTTTGAGCTGGAAGACTTGATTTAAAAAGGGAATTGTTCTGTTCCTGCTTTCATGTTAACTTAGTTTAGAGAGTCTGCAGTGTTTAACTCTTTGTCCAATATAATGAAATAACTACTTTGAAGAAAACAAAAATGAATTAAATTTTAAAAAAATGACAAAAAGGTTGTACTATAAGGTAGATCTAAGTTCTTTCTTGATAGAAGTGTGTGGTATTTGTTGACTGTTCAGTTGCATTTTTTTGGTTCTTTTTACCAGTACATTTAATATATTGACTTAGTGAACTACTATTCAATGTTTCCAGCAAATTAAGGTCAACTGGCCTGGAGATTAACAGTGATGTACATAGAATAGTTGTCATCTGCTAATGCTTTTCAATCACAAGCATTTGTGCAATATTTGTTTTGTTCTGTCTCCTGCAAAAAAAACTACCAAAACTACTCTGTTATAGGTTTTCAAGCATGCTAATGCTTGAGGCAGCTTATAATATTTAAAACTGTTGGGAAATTGACTCAACATGTTAAATTCTAAACCCTTTCCATTATTTCTATCTTCATTTGAACTCAAAGACAGCATGCATTTTATCAATTATGAATTCATTTAATATGTAAAGGGTATGCAAGCAGTAGAAATACGTGAGTTCCGAATTTTTCTTCGAATCTGTATCACCATTTTACAGAATGCTTTTCTCAACATGGTCGAAATACACTTAGGGCGAATGAATTCATTCAATAAGTCAAACGGTTTTAGTTGCGCCATTCGATGAAAATCTAACAGTATTAGAAATGAGAATGTTACAAACACATATGAAGAGAATGCTCACGATTTTAAAATGTTTTATAATCAGAATCTCTGTCATGTCAGACTATTTTAAGTTATATCTGTAAGTCCTCATGTGTCCTTACTATGTTTTTCTCTCCTTCATTAGCGCGAGAGTCCCGATGAGAGCAGAGGAAAGCCGAAAATGTTTACCAAAGCAACTGAATTGTAACATCCCGAAGGAAAAACTTTTCCTGAACTGTATTTTGTGTAGAAAGAGACTTATCCCTGAGCTCATTACCAGAGCGATTGTTTTGTTTTCACATGATGCAATAATTAGGTCTGTTTTCAAAGTCAAATATCATGAACGTTGATCACTAGTGAAAGGAAGGTCATGCGTACCTCATTTAAATTTCATACATTGTGATTTATTTCCATAATCATACCATGATGTTACTGTAAGAAACTTCTGAATTTGTGTTAATTACTGAAATAAGAATATAATTGAAATTTAAAACATATCAAGGAGTGAAAGCTTAACATCTATGATATCGAATGAATTGACATTTATATAAAATAAAGAAGAAATAAGCGTTATTGTATCAGTAATATCAGATATATATAGATCTGTATCTGTAGTAGAACCCTTTTATACTTTTATGACTCATAGCCTGTGAGGAATGTGTTACATTTGATTTTACATTTAGTCTTTTATCTGACCATGTAATCAGAAGTGTCTAATGTCAGTACCATACCCCCATGATCTAGAATAGTTGTTACATTCAGACTGGTCTGCAAAACATAGATGTCATTAACCAAGCACTCACTGCAGTGGCTTTTTTTACCCGTCTATATATATGTTGGCTTCCATGCCTTCTCTAAGCATCTTAGCCAGAGCCAACTGGACACTCTCCCGGCAGACTAGCTGAGGGCTATCTATATAGATATGGCAGCCTGTTGAACTAAATGTGTGGCTATTGGGATTCCTGCATGAAGTTCAACATATTTGAAAGCATTACAGTAGGAATTTGTTTATCAAGAGGCTGCAGGAAGACTTATGCACTCAGTGTTTCCTATTCTAGGCTAGGCAGCAGTGAAGGCTGAAAACAAAAGGTCACATAAACTCAGATGACACACAGCTAACATAACCTCACTTTACACAATAATAGACAGACTGACACACATTAATTAAGTGGAACCTTAATGTATTACAACTTTATTTTAAAGTGATTCTCATACTTAAAATGAAGATAATGTAAAATAAAATTATTATTTTGTTTCCAATGCAATCATTTAAATTTCTTTGCAATTTACTTTTAAATATTGATCAATTAGCATACATGTAGAAATATCCACAGAATCTGGCCAAAAAGTAGATAGATTTAAATCTGATTAATCAGAAAGTACTTATATACTGTGAAAGGGATATGTTTTTTTATACAAAATAGTTTTAGACAAACATTCTTAGAATCAACCTTTAATTGATATATCTTCATAATTTTCTTGAGAGAAAACTGTTTGTTGCAAATTATCTTGGAAACTATTAGTGAAAAAAGGGAAATATTCCGCTATTTTTCTGACATGTTTGTCAGTAAACATACATAATACCATTCAGATAGTATTAATATATGTATAGATATTCAACTTATGGTTTTGAACATGGGCTTGTATTAAAGATGTCTCATCTGTTAGACTGAGAGTAGTAACAACCCTTGGAATGTGGTGGAAACGAGTAATTCAGAATTCGCAAGCAGTGTGGGAAACATTTGATCAGAGTCTGCAGTGTCGGCAATGTTCACATTCAAATTACTGAAAAATACAAAATGGTCTTATTTATAGGGAAAGATGTACCTAGTGCCAGCGTTAAGAATTAAAGTTCCGCACATTTAACATAATGAATAGTTATATGAAAGTACTATAAAAACATATTAAGTCATCATACAGTGATCTGTTCTAATCTCTAAAACTTCAAAATTTCAAAATCTCTTGAGAAATTACAATGCAAATACTTTCTTTTACTACTGTTATAGGTAAAGATGTGAAATATAACATAAAAACAGCTAAACGCCTAAAAAAAAGAAAAAAAAGAAGTAAAACAAGCCACACCACCTGCAGCCATGCCACCATCAAACAGACACAGAGCAGGTGGAGGACCTACTGACCTCATGGATGCAGATATAAGCTACCCATTAGCCAGGCTGTTTGATCCATTCAATATGGATCATATTCCTGAAAGCAAACGCATGGATGAGTTTGAGCACAGAGATTTAGCTCATATCAAGCATTACAAAGCTGCAGTAAAAATATTTGGAGGCCCTCTAAGTAGGAAAAGGGTTATAGTTGCTCCGCCAATGGAAACACCCATGAAACATAGACTTGGTTTATACCTTTATAAAAGAGAAACACCTCCTCCTCCAGTGCTGAACACAAAATTAGAACCTCAGGCGCCACCTGAAAAGCCTCCACCTGAAGAACTAGTGCTAGCAAGAGAAGCAAGAGAAAGGGAAGATAAATATAAAGCATGGTTTAGAGAAAGACAAACTTTCAGAAATGATCTTGAGAATATGGGCTTGAATTTAGAATATATGAGAAAGAAACCTAATAAAACTGTTCTTGAAAAGCGTGTTTTGTGGCAATTGGAGGTAGAGAAAAATAAAGAGCTTGCTTCACAAGAAGTAGTTATAGAAGAAACACCTGAACCAAGTGTGAAAAACTTTTCCTCAGATTCTGACCTAGAAGGGCTCCCAACCCTTCATACGCCTGCACCTCTTGGACTTTTGATCTTGGATAAGCATATGAAAGAACAGAAAATGAGGCTGATTGATCTTTTCACTGCTGTTGATAAGGATAAAAACTGGAAGATATCAAGGGAGGAATTTGTCAAAAGTTGTGAAGAGGTAAAATTTATTGTCACATACTTTTTAAATTTTAAGCATAGTGTTAACTAAAACTAGAAAGTATCTGAAAGAAGGGAATGTGCATTTTCTTTTTCTTCAAATTATACTTTTGTCTTCTTAACCCTTAGCCTGCTTGGCATGACCGTGAAAGAATATGCACAAAGCTTGGAGCCAGAGACGCCAAGTAACTTGGCATCTAATCTGGATCAAACCTGTTTGACACTCGACCAATTGTTTCTACAAATATTGGGTGAATCCGATAAATTTTAAAATCCAAGCAGACAACAGTTTTAGCAGACTTCATTTTCTTTAGCAGGCTAAGGTTGAAAGTTGCACTTTGATAGATGGCCAAATAACAGAAATGCTGAAAATTTCTGAGTGAATAAGCTCTGTCACTGGAATGGGACAAATATTTCTGACAGTTCTCGTTGGACAGATAGTCATTTTTACTTGGCCTTGCGTTTCTGAGCCCAAGTATTCTTCCTATAGCTGCAAAAGGATTAAAAGTGACAGCAGTATTTGATGGGTTAGTGCTATATAGATGTATCTGCTTCTTAATTAGATGTAAAATCTTCTTTTTTAGATGTAAAAATCTTATTTTTTTAGATGTAAGATCTTTTTTATTAGATGTAAGATCTTCTTTATTAGATGTATGATCTTCTTATTAGATGTAAGATCTTCTTAATTAGATGTAAGATCATCCTTATAATAGATGTAAGATCTTTTCTTTATTAGATGTAAGATGTGCTTTATAAGATAAGACATATCTTTGTCACATTAAACCCTGGAGTCTACTGTTTGAATTTTTCTTGTAATGCATTTAAACGGTAACTCATTACTCCACATAAACACCTTTAAATGCTCCTGTGGGAACTGCCTGATCAGAGTCTACTCTGTTTGCTAAATGAACTTTTTCATAATATTCGGATTTGGATTTTTCCCTTATCTGAAATATTTTTCTTTTAAATCTAGATAACTATAGCTTCTGATGTAATGGTCTAAAAGTAGCCTGTGGAGGAAATGGTTAACATGCTTATAAGTATACTGAAAAATTTAAGCAATGCATAATGGGTTACATTGTAGAAAGGGGCAGGTAAGCCCGGAGTTATCTCTGATATAAGTATACATATTTTCTAATGCAATATTTCTCCAACATCAAAGGAGAAATTGCCAAAATGCATGACGTTGCAACCCGGCCTAGCCAACAGCTTAATGTAGTAGCTTCAGTGGTAACCCAACATAGGGCCAGTACACCTAAATTCTGTTTTCCCTAAGACTGCTGATAACTGTGACGGGGTGTGTCCTGTATAGTCGTCACCCTTTTGTGTTCTGAGCCATCTCTGCTGCCATTTAGAACCGTTCTCTTAAATGGGTATGATGTATCTGACAGTCGTGACATTGCATTGTTTCTCTAGGACATCCACCTCTAGGCCAATCATTTACGGTATTGGAATCTCGCAGGCCGTGACAGAGTGGCAAAATCATTGATTGTGCAACTCCCAGTTGTCTAGCAACCAGCACCTGATTGCTTTTGAATGTGACAAACCAGCTGTCTGTCGGTGTCCTACTCCATAGGCACACATGATTTGCAGGAATTTCTGTGGGACAACTGTGTATTGATTTTATCAACACGTGGTATACACCTTTTCTAGGTTGCACTCAACTACACCCCTTATATTAATCAAATAAAGTATGCTTTACTTAAATTTTTGAGTATATTACACAGCTTCAATTGTCTCTTGTACTGCATTGCCTATTTTTTTCAGAAAAATATTCCCATATCTCGTGGATTGTTAGAGGATATGCTCATAACCCTGGATATGAACATGGATGATAATCTAGACTACAAGGAAATGGCAAGGGGAATGGAGCTATTACGGAAACAGATAAGGGATGATAAAAGGAAAGAACTGTCAAGAGAAGCTTCGAGTATCTCCCAAAAGTCAAGCAAATGTAAGAAAATCATCATCTGTGTCATAAGATTATATATCTGAAGAAGTAATTTAATTTATTAAGTTTTAGATCATGCACTCACATATTACTAGATTTAAAGGTTCCATACCATTTTAAAATATAGATATTTTATTTAAAACTAAATGATGGTCTTTATCGGCGAAAATCTATGCTAACTGCAGTATCTTGCCTTTTAAGCAGTGAAATTTGGTTGTTTGGCCACTTTATTTGTCAAACTTTCAGTCCTCCTAATTCTATTGTGCTACCCTTACTGTAATTACAACATAAAACATATCAAACTGGTTGAGATTTTCCTACTTTAGCTTTTGTGCTAATTTCAAACACAATTATTCTACAAAAGCTACATTTTATAACAATGTAATGCAGGTCATACTCAAATGTAGTGTAACTCCTTTAAATGAGTCAAAATTTTCAAAGAGACATGAGACCTTTAAAAACCTACAGTGTACCATGCCAAAGGGAAATTCACTGCTCAAGAGCCTTTTGACTTGTATGGTAATCATAAAAGTTTCTCAGACTTAATTAAGACCTATTTTATCTTATCTTAATACAATGTTGATGGTAGGTCATGTGTAAGAGCACAGAGTTTGTAAATCTTGGAAACTCTAGTTAGGTTCCCATCAGGGACCATGCAGGATCAGAGGTCATTAATCTTCCTGAGCATTGACTTTTTCTCATTGGATGT
Organism: Nuttallia obscurata; assembly: GCA_032358795.1. NCBI lineage: Eukaryota > Metazoa > Mollusca > Bivalvia > Cardiida > Psammobiidae > Nuttallia > Nuttallia obscurata. The sequence continues at coordinate 7,902 of JAULCC010000132.1, read as the reverse complement.
AATTTTTCAAGTGACTTATTTCATCCAATCAAATCATAGTTTTATAAGAATCAGCCCATGATGCTCAAGAAAGTTTTGTAATCTCAGTTCTTGGACAGAATGGCAAGTTTAACACTTTAAACACTAAAGACCGGATTTAAAGACTGTTGATGACCTTTGCAAACAGTTTGGATCCTGATCAGGTCCCCCAAAACACGGAGCTTGATCAGAGATCCAAACTGTCTGACACTTTGATTATATTTCTGCAAAAATCTTGATGAAAACCATTTATTTTTCAAAGTTGTGCAGATGACATTTTAGTAGACGACTGTTACTTAGTGCTGAAAGAGTTAATATATGCATTGTTAGTACTGCTTCTGCCAGTGAAACATTGAGAGTTATTTTATCCTTTCAGTGCTGAATTGCCATCTGCTGGAAATATTTTCGTCAGCCAATATTCTACAATTTGCATATTCTATGTAATTTATCAAAATTTTAACCTTAAATGGAAAACAGTTTGGATCTCAGACTTTTTAAAGCGGCTGATCTAGATCCAAACTGTTAGCAAAGCTAATCACTCATAATACATGTACAGGTCTAGCACTGAGAGATTTAAAGACTTTTTGTTTCTATTTATGTAAGATAAATAAGTTTTAGCTAAAAGCTGTAAAGGCTGATTCCATGTAAGAACTTAACCAAGGTAAGGAATAAATTAAATTATTGTAAGCCGTTCATGTCATTTTTTTCTTGTATTGTAGCTTCAATTTCGGAAACCCAATTAACTGGTAACTCAAAGCAGAATCTGACAGCTATCAATGGTATCCCAGACAACACCAGTCAAAAATCAGTTTCTGTAAAGAACCCTCCTTCATTAAAACTGTCTGACATGACGTCCTCCTCTAAATCTAAAAGAACATCGGAGCGATCTGCCAACAAGTCTGAAGCATCCAAGAACAATACCGGCTCTTCCTCCCTCAGCAAAGGAACTGCAAAATCAGATGTTACAACGGGATTGCCGGCGGCCAGTAAATCTGATGGATCCATGTCACCCAACTTTCTGGAGCCTCCTGAACCTGATGTTAGACAAGAACAAATGATTTTACCATCAGAGGAGGCAATGCTTGATCTTCGAAAGAGAGATAGGGAAGGTCTTAAGGGTTACAATGCAAATGTAAGTGAATTAAAGACAACACTTTAGCAGACAACAGCTACTTAGTGTTGAATGAGTTGATTAAGAATACCTTAATTAACACTGAGTCTTTGAAATATTTGTTAATGCTGAACAGAAGGCAGAGTAAGGGAACAAGAAAGATTATAAACATGCAGAATTAGAATTTTTAACTGATTGCTCTCTAAAAGGAATAGTCTTCATCCAATCTTCATCAAACTTACTGTGTGTATTTATGAGCATAAAATGTTGGTTGGAATAAAAAATAAACAATCATTCCAGGGTTATGTCTCCGTGGAAGGCATATTTAGTGACAGTTTTGGAACTCAGAAAACTGTAATATTTGATGATTCAAGATAAGAAAAAAATCTTTTATTATCACATATATATTTTTTGCTTTGTTTACAATAAATTATCTTGACTTGTCTGTAAATAAGATGTTTTGTTTTTAATTGCCAGCTAACTGAAGCACCAGGGACAATTAAAACTGGTACCAAGGCAATAGATAATCACTGTAGGAGGTCAACAATGACTGGGGATGTTGCAGAATCAGTTGATGCATTTAGGCAGAAACGTCTTCAAGAGTTCCACCAGGTATCTCAGCTCTGCCAGAAAAATGGGGTCAAACTATCACAGGGCCTCCTGGAAAAAGGTAAAAAATATGTCAGAAGTTCTTTTTAGGGCTATCAATGGTTTGCAGAAATAATATCCAGATATTCCCAAAAAGATAAATTGATAGCATTTGGACATCCAGATTTTATCACTTTAGATTTCAATTTTAACTCATGCATATAAGAGATGGTAGCTTTAATTGATACTCTGGTAAAGTATTCACAGAGCATTTTTCAGTCTCAGCTGAGTTTGAGAAGAATGAAACCGTATTGTGATAAATATCTGAATTAGATGTTTTAAAATGAACTTTAAGTTAACAATGATTATTGTTTTATTGATATCAGTCTTCGATAAGATTAAGTTAAAGTTGCAGAAAATTTGCTGAAAGCAATTTAAATCTCAAACTCTGCTGAGACTGAAAAATACTTGGTGAACATGTGGCCGGCTTATTCTTTGACTTTGTATCCCTATTTCCTTACTAAAATTAACTTTAGCCAGTTTTATATTCACTTACTTTTTAATTTTTAATGTGTTAGAAGTTTAATATTACTTGGAATGCAATTAAGATGACACTAAAAATATTGACAGTACATTTCTCCTTAAACTATCCATAGGCTAAAATATTCCTTAGTAGCTTTATGAAAACCAGAGAGTACATTGTACTTAAACTGTCCTTATGTTAAAAAATTCCTTAGGAGATTTATGAAAACCAGAGAGTACATTGTACTTAAACTGTCCTTAGGCTAAAATATTCCTTAGGAGCTTTATGAATACCAGAGATTACATTGTACTTAAACTGTCCTTAGGCTAAAAAATTCCTTAGGAGCTTTATGATACCAGAGAGTACATTGTACTTAAACTGTCCTTAGGTTAAAAAATTCCTTAGGAGCTTTATGAAAACCAGAGAGTACATTGTACTTAAACTGTCCTTAGGCTAAAATATTCCTTAGGAGCTTTATGAATACCAGAGAGTACATTGTACTTAAACTGTCCTTAGGCTAAAGTATTCCTTAGGAGCTTTATGAATACCAGAGAGTACATTGTACTTAAACTGTCCTTAGGCTAAAATATTCCTTAGGAGATTTATGAAAACCAGAGAGTACATTGTACTTAAACTGTCCTTAAGTTAAAAAATTCCTTAGGAGCTTTATGAATACCAGAGAGTACATTGTACTTAAACTGTCCTTAGGCTAAAATATTCCTTAGGAGCTTTATAAATACCAGAGAGTACATTGTACTTAAACTGTCCTTAGGTTAAAAAAATCCTTAGGAGCTTTATGAATACCAGAGAGTACATTGTACTTAAACTGTCCTTAGACTAAAATATTCCTTAGGAGCTTTATGAATACCAGAGAGTACATTGTACTTAAACTGTCCTTAGGCTAAAAATTTCCTCAGAAGCTTTATGAATACCAGAGAGTACATTGTACTTAAACTGTCCTTAGGCTAAAATATTCCTTAGGAGTTTTATGAAAACCAGAGAGTACATTGTACTTAAACTGTCCTTAGGCTAAAATATTCCTTAGGAGCTTTAAGAAAACCAGAGAGTACATTGTACTTAAACTAAGTAATATGGTTATCATGGCTTGCATAAGATGAATAAAAATTAAAGCACAGCTTTGCCATAGTTTGTACGATACATTAATGGAAATATTTTTGTTGCAAAATGTTCCATGTATACTTATAATAAAGCCCATACCGCAAAATATGCTTGATAGGAAATTTAGAAATCCTCTGTGTTTAATTGAAAATCTTTGCATATTACTTAAGTTGGCTCTGTTCGTAAGTATACCATTGTTCATTTTATATCTTTGATTCTTTTGTGTTCATCATTGGAACTTGTTATGTTGTTCGGGCAGTTAATGCTGTTACTGCTTCCCACCCACCATATAGAACACTTACAATGAAATTCTTTGACAGATCTAAAAGCATTCTCTTACATTGAATAAAAAGAAAAATCTGAAATAGCAGGAACTTTTAAGAAAATATTTTGGACTTTTTTTTGGGAAAAAACTCAGTTTAAATTTGAAACATTGGTCGTTCCTATTAGAACTGTCTAATCTGTAATTAGTGTTAGACAATCAGACCAAATGAAACTTCCCATAATCACTGTGGTTAGGTCTTTATTCATGTATATAAAGGGTCTGTGATGGTGGCTCATTTATGAGTGATTGCATGGCGGAGGTCATTTGTAAAATCCCTGGCTAAGTCAAACCGAAATAATTGTTAAAAAATTGTACTAGTTGCTCCCTTGCTTAGCATTCAGCTTAATATTTAAAGGCAGTTGAATTGTTTGCCAGATGGTTGCAGTATAATGTGACAGTGTGGGAAGTCCATGTGATGTGTCTGCAGCATGGCGCGTCAATGTGGTAGCACTATCATTTGTCTGAAGCAGTTACTGTCGTGATATGACTGAAACCCTATTAATGCCACATATTTCAGGGACTAAAATTCCCCAAATAAGCTTTAAAAAGTTCATTTGGTATTTACAACAAACATCTTGTTTTCGTATTTAAGTCATACCCAAAAAATACAACATTCATACAGTATGATCAGGATCTACACTGTTCACTTTCACATTAATAAGGTTATTTCTGTCCTAGAAGCAAACAGTGTAGAACCTGATCAGACCCCACAGATGTGCAGGCTATTCTAGATCTACACTGGTCGCACATTACAAAAGTCATATCCATGGAGTAAAGGGTTAAGTAACAGTTCTGTCATAATTTTGTAAAAAATTTGGACAAAACAATTAACAAAGGCCTTGCAGGGAAATTACCAGCAACAACTGGATTGTAAACATTCTTAATTTTTTTCACACTTAGTTATTGTCATCTAAAAAATATTCAAAAATATTTTGTATTTGAAGAAATTGTTGCAGAAATAAAATCTGAGAGTTAAACAGCTTTGGCCCTGATCAGGCCCCACCTTTAGTTGGATCTGATCTGGAACCAAATTATTTTCATTGTTATGCAAAATCTACCGCTGCTAGCATGGAAAGAGTTAATTAAATCATCAACTGATAATAAACATATTTAATATAAAGTGTCCAATGCAGTTAAATCACATGTTATGTTTTGCTGCTGGTAGGAAGAAATCCTGTTTTTATGCTTTAAATCATAAATACAATAATGATGATAGGTCTCTATGTATTTTTTTGTTTATATTGTGTTCCTCATCTATTTGATTATTTCAAATAGTTCAGCTAGTCATTAAGATATGATATACATTGTTTATTACTTTTACATAACTCTGCAATAAGTATGTAACCTTAGTATATTTGTTTTGTTACAAAACATATTAGAATTTTTATTCAATGATTAATCAGTGAAATTCACTCTCACTACATTTTACCAGGGATCTGTTCATTTTAGATTCCTGATATTACTAAAGTACAATTGTTATATTACAAATTTGAATTATCAGATATTAGAAACGAACACTGTGTTTGTTAAAGTATCTCTACTATGCAATAAAATGGAAGAAAAAGTAGGGCCACCAGATCCGAAAAAATCTTATTGAGCATTTTCTCAGTATACCAACGTCTGTGGCAGGTGTGACCACTACCGGTATTTCATGTGTGATATCATAAAATCTGAAAATATGCAAATTCTTTGGCTTTTTCACATCATTTGTTTTGGAAACCTCACATTTCATAAACAATAAGAAATAAGGGTCTAGAATATAATTTTCAAGAAAAAATACCATAAAAAATAGGAATTTACATATAAAAAAAAGTACAAAACCAGCAGTCATTCTTCAAACTTTTTTTTTCACACTTTAAGCAATAAGAATTTGTTAAAATTTTTCAAGATTAATCTTTAAGCACTGCATTACTATAATTAGACCTGAAAAAATCCCATTGGTCAGCTGACTTAATTTTTGATAAAGTGAAATTACACTATTTTTTCTCTCTTACCATGCTATATTTAAACAATGGACTTGTCTAAATTTAATTTTGATTTTTTTTGTATTTTTAATGATATAATATTATATCAAAAATCCATTGTAATTGTTTTTTGTTTTTTTTTGGGATTCATGCATATAGATCATTTTTACATTTTACATTTCTGATAAGCACTACACTCTGTAACCGTTGCTTCTGTAATAAGTACTTTCAATGGAAACTGCAAGGATCGTCTTTAAGCAATGATAAATTCCTAATAAACATACAAATCATTTTCTTCCACAGTACTTCTATACCCACCTGATATGCCACACAGTGGCTTACAGAAATTACGCCACCCTGACTCTGCTGCTCTTGTTTCCTCACACTTTGCTGACCGTCCTAAGAGACCTCGTACACCAATCGAGGTGAAGCACAAAGACAAAGTTCGAAGGACAAAGAGTGGAAAACTTTTGATAGACACCAGACATAATTATCCAATGAACAAATTAATAGCTGCTGAAGCTTCTAAGGAGAATTTGTCAACCGGTAGAGCTGTCATTAGACGTAAAACAGATTGCTGGATGTCATTTGAAGAGTATGAAGGGTTAACAAGGTATGTGTAAAATACCAAATAACCTTTATAAAATGTCCCTCAGGGCTTAAATTTTCCCAAAATGGGGGTGTTTATTAAAGGTGTTAATCTATATTTATAAATGTCAGTTTGTCATCGTATTTTTATGGAAGGGTTACCAGTAATCTGTATTTTATATAAACTTAAATTGGTAATTGTAATCTTATGGAATGGTTTATTAAGATACTAAAGTATGGCATTAGGTTCTTATGAAACAGTAAATCTATATTTATATACTACAGTATATTATTGTGTTAAACTGTCTATTTTATATATCATTATGGAAACAAACTTTATCACATAAATTGGCTTCTGTGAGTGACATGAAGCAGTGACATAAATATCAGATGTAACTAGTTACATAAACATAAATTGAAACCTGTTGATAAACACACTTAATTGAATAACAAGGTACCATCTGCTGACGTTGCATATGACATCATTCTCGAAAGGGCGTTGTTATGACGTCGTGTTGTTCTTAATCCCACTTTTAACAGCAAAACATATACATGAGACGTATTGTCTAGTGTGTATAGTTGTGCAATTGTCTTATATTCCTCTTTATGCGATAAATAGAATCTTACATTCGTGTTTATTTAATATCATTTTTATGAAACTGTTTGACTCAACTCATGTGACACTCCCCAAGACTTGTTCTATGTTTTTTAGTCAACTCGTTTCATAAATATGATATTAAATAAACTCTCATGTAAGATTCTCTATTAATGAAAATGCTTTGAATCATTTTTGTAGACTATTGGACTATCATGCTGCCTTTCACTAGGGCATTTTCATGCAGCATTTAAATTCCACATATATATAGACATGTTTTGCTTGTGTCATTATACAATTGTACAGGCTGCTTGTGTAAAAAAAATATTTCTTTCTAATTCTTCAGAATGATAAATCTATGATAAATTTTCAGTTTAAAGAATTATACTTATACTTACAATAACACTTAATGATATTATTTATCACATTTTATCATTTGAAGTTTTGGGGGTATATAGGAATCACCTTGTCATTCCGTCCGTTTGTCTGTCCATCTGTCTGTCTGAATGAGTTGTGAGCACAACTTCTCCTTAATGGATTGACCTATGCTGATTCAACTTTACACAGTTGCAGTACATGACCTGAGGATGTGCATGAAGGAACATAATCTTGGTCCAAAATATTTCAAGGGAGATAATTGAACTTACTTATTATATATTGCAATATATGGCAAAAGGTCTCGTAAGTGCTTCTCCTCCTAAATGGCTGGGTTGATATTGATGAAACTTTACACAGTTGCAGTACATGACCTGAGGATGTGCATGAAGGAATATAATCTTGGTCCAAAATATTTCAAGGGAGATAATTGAACTTACTTATTTAATATTGCAATATATGGCAACAGGTCTCGTAAGCGCTTCTCCTCCTAAATGGCTGGGTTTACACAGTTGTAGTGCAAGACCTGTGGATGTGCATGAAGGAGGAAATACTTCAAGGAATAACAAAATTTTTTAATTTTTTAGTTGAATTGAACAAATTCTTCAAAATGTTACAGTGATATGGATTATGGTAGAACAATACAGTGGGGTATTTATTTGAGAGTTGACTCACAGTTTTAGTTGTTTTTTTTTT
>JAULCC010000021.1:0-16197 GCA_032358795.1 Nuttallia obscurata | reverse complement strand
ATATTTTGTAGGTAAACCTATAAATATGTAGGTAAACCTATACTGGTAGACTTTTGACCCAAACGGTACGCCATAGACCCCGGGGGACCTCTGTGCACTATTTCAAGCACAGAGTGAAACCGGGTAGAACCGCTGGCCTAGCGCAAGCCAGCTGGAAGGCTTCCTCACTGGAAATATCCGAAGTGCCCAGATCGGGATTCGAACCCACATTCGATATAAAGGGCTGGGAAATTGCAAGTCAACGACTATAACCACTCGGCCACGGAGGCCTCATGTCTCATATTGCAATTATCAAATAAATTGGCTTTTGAAAGTGACATAACGCAGTGACATAAATATCATATGAAACTAGTTATATAAATATAACTTGGACCGCTTGTCAGATACACACGCTAAATTGATTAACAAGACACCGTCTGCTGACGTAGCATATAACGATATTTTTGCCAGGGCGTTGTTATGACGTCGAGTTCTAATCCCGCTTTTAACGGCAAAAATATACAGGGGACCTTTTGTCTAGCGTGTATAGTTGTACACTTTACTTAGCATTTCTCTGTATGTGATAAAATAGAATCTTACATTTCTGTTTATTCAATATCAATTTCATGAAACTCGTTGAGTAAAATCTTATGACACTTGATCGTGTTAGAACACGGCTGCTGTTGCTAATATTGTTCCAACATCTTTTGGAAAGACACCTATAAGCAACATCACATATTTAAATGAGTTTCTTTTATCTTTAGATTAGCTGCCTGCATATGCATCGTTATTTGTCTAATCCAATAAAGTGAATAATGCGGCTGGTTTAACTGGTATGTTTGCTCTGTAATGCGGATGGTTTAACTGGTATGTTTGCTCTGTAATGCGGTTGGTTTAACTGGTATGTTTGCTCTGTAATGCGGCTGGTTTAACTGGTATGTTTGCTCTGTAATGCGGATGGTTTAACTGGTATGTTTGTTCCATTCAGAAATTTTTACTTCTGTGTAAAGTGAAGTAGAAGCAAAACCACGTTACCAGAAATTAAATATTTCAATATGACTGAATGTTTTATGATAAGCTAGATATATATATACATGTATATATTTTATTATATCTACGTCCTAAACTTTAAGTCTGAACTGCAAGGGCTTGTTTATATTTTCTTTGGATACAGTAGTCAGAAGCCATTGGTAGGGGACAGAACTGAGCTGTCAGTTGGTATGGGAACAAGAAGTTTGCTGTCAATTTGTGGTTTTTTGGTTTTAAATAGCACTGCCTGTGCAACACAACTTGTTTTCACATTTTCAAAAGCTGGGTTCATCTATGACTATTTTTCTTCCAATAGCAGAGCAGATATCTTCAACCTTGACTTCTAAAGCTTATTTATTGTAGAGGGAAGTCCTCATACAAAGAGGGGAAGTTGGATGATAATGTTAAAGCATATTGTTCGATATACAGGGAAATGAAGCTTTAACTAACAGTTAGTGTTTGGTTTCTCATAATACACTGACATTTTTAACTAACAGTTAGTGTTTGCTTTCTCATAATACACTGACATTTTTAACTAACAGTTAGTGTTTGCTTTCTCATAATACACTGACATTTTAAACTAACAGTTAGTGTTTGCTTACTCATAATACACTGACATTTTTAAATAACAGTAAGTGTTTGGTTTCTCATAATACACTGACATTTTTCGATGCCTATACATTTTAAAATTTACTGAGTTTTAACATATCAAGCGCTTGATTGGTTGTATCGTATGGTCATATCTAAATTGTTGGTCATATTTCATCCCCAGGACATGAATGTTCTATTTCACTTGAAGTCGAGCGACAGTGCTTTAAATTTCATACACATGTACGTAGAATATTCGCAAAGGATAGTGTTTGTCATAGGAGCCTCGTTGGCCGAGTGGTTATAGACATTGACTTCCAATCTCTCAGCCCTTCACCGCTGTGGGTTCGAATCCCGGTCTGGGCAATTCAAATTCTTCAAGTGAGGAAGCCTTCCAGCTGGCTTGCGGTAGGACGATGGTTCTACTCGGGTGCACTCTGTGTCTGAAATAGTGCACAGGGGTCCCCCAGGGTCTTCCTCCACCTGTTATGAGCTGGACATCGCGATATGACTGAAATACTGTAAAAGCGACGTTAAATTCCAAATAAAACAAACTAAAAGATTTTGTCATATAACAGTTTCATTGTTATACAGCAAAATACGAATACGAAACAGTCTGCAGATTATCTACTTTCGGGTTTGTGTCACTACTGATGACCTCCATGGCCATGTTAATAACGATATCTTGTTTTTATTTAATAAATTTACAGTTATGTGTTAAGCGATTTGTAATATAATGTGTCAGAATAAATGAATTCTTATAAAATTTGCTAAAGGTAGTCTTTTGAAAGTACTGATTTGTTAAAAAAATAAAGTTATTTTTCACATGGCACTCAAATAAGTTAAAAAAAATAGCAAACAGAAGTTTCATAATTGATTACACAATTTAAACATACACAAGCCTGTTAAATATGAGTACAAATTGGCTTTCTTTTATATATTTCAATCTGTCATACCCAGAACGATAGTTTCATTATCCATACTAGAAAGCTTACCTCCTAAAGTTAAAGTAAAAGGCTATGAGTGTCGATTAGTAAATAATGAAGTTTTGTAAATCAAACACAAAAATAAAGAATCAGGTAAGTTGGTGGTGATAACACAGCTTGAGCTCGCCTTTAAATCCAGTGCTCGTAGCTCGTAGTGGTTTTCGTCAATTTTATTGATTGGTCACTATGTCCTATTGCACTCTCAAATAATTAATGCGAGTCATTTGCGGAAATACTAATGAGTATTGGTTATCGGCTAGATAAGCTCAACCGATTGCATTTATCTTCTAACAGGCGTAAATAAAAATATAAAATAAAACCCAGGCAAAATCAATTAAAGTACTATAAAACTTACCGAAAGCATACAGTGTTGGGTTGATACAGGTGAGACAGAATGTGGCAACAACGGTGAAAATATTATACGGCGTCCACGTAATAATGAATGCTAACAGAATTGCACTCAAAGTTTTAGCGGCTTTGCGATCTTGTCGTCTCTCTTGGCGTTTTCGACGCACTCGTTGGTTTTTGGCTTTATTTGCTGCGCGTAGTGCAATGCGCGCTTGCGACGCCGACTTGATTGCGTCAAATGATCTAGTTCGACGACCAAGCGCTGGTGTTCCGCACGGAGGTGGAAGTGAGGGTTTAGAAGTGCTCGGGTTTAATCCCAATGAACCGTGCCCTGTGAGCGCTTGTATGCTCTCGCTTGAAGAGTAGATGGAATCACACTTTGAAATCTGTTTCTGAAGTCTAACGGATTTGCCTAGATTCATTAAACTGGACTCGTCAAACTTAAGCTCTGTTATTTCATTTTCGCTATCTGTGCTTGTAGCTCTAGATTGTGGCATAAGAGTTTGAATTTCCTCGTCGTCAATAGAGTCCTGAAACATTCTTACAGATGGCCTGCATGACGCACCGTCAAATTCTGTGGAATCTCCCCTTGGGAAGTGTATCATTATAGTGAACATACTATCGTTGGATTCGTTTCTAGGTAGAACTGACTGTCCGTTATAAGTCTCAACCACATTTGATAAATTACTGCAACGACTACCGACCATGGAGGCATCAGTAACCGGTGAAATAGGAGAAACAAGCGAAGGTTTATTTGAATCTATTGAACACAAAGGTATCGACATATTGAAATGATTAAAAGAACCGTTCCTCTTAGTTCTTCCGTTCATATTAAGGCAATTTCTTTTCGAGTACTTTGATTTCCCACGAAACGATACGATTTGCTGCTGAGCTGCCATCGCAGGTAATGCTCCCGGCGACGCTGGTGGGTCACTTGTGCTCGAGTCGTCTGCTGGTTCGTAGTCACGATCGATCATTTTACAACAACATTTATTCCAAAATGAACGTGAATCTCTAATATTTGCATCAGAATAGTCATAGTCATCTTCAAAATCAGGGGAAATATCCCCACTTCTTCTCGCATATAAAGAGTGTTCTTCATCTGTAGTAGACGCATGTGACTTTTTGCTACAGTGGTGAAATTTGTTGGAGGCTTGTAACATTGGGATTCGCTTCTGCCTTTTCTCAGTTTCTCTATAGATTTTGAAATACAGAATGGTCATGATAGACACTGGAATGTAGAATGCTGCCAAAGCCGTCACAATCGTTATCCCGGCGTTCGTGGTAAGAAATTGTATGTAACACTCAGTGTCGGGAACCATCCTCCGACCTTCAATATGCGGCCAAGCAAATATCCATGGGGTCCACAAAAGTGCCGATATCAACCACGCACATCCAATCATTATGCCAACTTTCCTTGGTGTACGATTAGCACGATATGTCAGGGGCCTTGTCACAGACAGGTACCTATCAAAACAAATCACTAACAAATTCGCAACTGACGCGTTACTCATTGTGTAATCTAGGGACAACCAAAGGTCACACAGCAGAGGACCTAAGGGCCAATATCCCATAAGTAGATATAACGTATAGAGGGGCATGGAAACCAGCCCGATTGTGAAGTCCGCGACAGCAAGGCTGAGCAGGAAACAGTTACTGATTGTCTGAAGTTGCTTATCAAGTTTGAACGCGATGATGACAAGTAAATTTCCCGCCATAGTAAAAATAGATAACAGTCCCGCGACAACTGAGATCAAAACAATTTCTATTGTCGTTCTTGGTATGGTAGAATTTGACGTTGAGTTGACAAAGTACGACGAATTAGAAAGGTTATAGTAATCGCTCGGACGCTCTAAAGAGTCTATAGTGTAATTGAATGTACCATTGTCATATAAATTCACACCCGTGCTCAAGTTATGCTGAAATATTGCGACCGTTTCTGTGAATCCTAACGTCGCAGAAAGTGTTTGGTTCTCTGCCATAGCAGTGTAGTAGCCTGGGCATCCATAGGCTGAAAACGTAAAAGCCTATGTAGGCATTAACTGGCACATCCAGTGTACGGCATTTTTCACTGAAAACCCTTCCGGATAAATCTTTAGGAGATTTTCTAATGAATTTTCCCATGGGAGAACGTGACGATCTACAGTTTTAATTATTTGCATATACAAACATATGTTTGGCCTACGAAACTCATATAGAAAAGTGTAATGACGTGTTACAAATGTTCGTAGTTTTATTGTCTTGCTGCCTTTCCTATTGAATGCTTAAGTGTTCACTTGTTGCTGGCGCCTTCCTTCTGGTGTCAAATTGTTGACAACAGGACTACTTTACGTCTTGCAATTAGTCCAATTGCCATCAGCTTTATTAACTTGAAATAACTCTGTAGGTACGGACATTTCTGACAAGAAGACAGCTCCTGGAAAATGAGAAAAAACCTGTTAGATGGCCATAGAAAAAGGTATTCTCTATGACCATTACTATAGAATTATTTTTTCTGTCTAATTAAAATTGCATTGCGTGGATGTAATATATGAAAACCGCATAGAAAAGAATGTGTGACGTAACAAATTTATTATCAGTATTACCCAGTTAAAGGTCTCTAAATCCACCAGATAGTTATGTAAATGTTTAGCCTGTCCATCTTTACACAAACGGTAAACTTTTATACACAGTTAGCAGCTCTCCATAGTCGTTCTAAATATTTTAGTTATAATTTTGTCATACTTAGGTAGTGAAGTTTTCAGTCAAAGTTTGTTTTGCATTCACAAATACTGACGAAACAGTAGAAATCTTAAACTTGAAAATGTCAAATAATGTTAAGTTTCATGCGTTAAGATAACTGCTACGAAAATATTTTTTCTGAATTACGACAAAATATCGAGCATTCCACAATTTATGATGTTATATTGTTCGATCTAGCTTGGAACAGTCTAACCACATTCAGATCAAGAGTCTTTTATTGGACCTCTATGTCATAGATTAACCACGTACATATTCACAGTGAAGTACATATCAAAAATAAACTTAATACATTTAATTTCTTTCTACAGAAGACATGAGTAATATTTTAGAGTAAAAAATAACAAAATACAAACAAATTACCTACGCATATATGAATTATTGTATGTCTGTGTTTTGTTCGATGACATACATCCAGATACGCTATTTTCGTTTCTTCTAACACAATTTTTAATTTGCCGATACATCAACCTATCAGTTTGAACGTAAATGTTTCGAAAGTAATGCGCCACAATAGCACATTTGCACTTTATTCTATATATTGAACATTTACAATAAAATGCCTATGTCGTAATTATTTCATTTCCGTCAGGCATTCCATTACATCCGCTGACAGACAATGTGATGTACAATTTTACAGTTTGTTGACATTTGTTTCATACTTTTGACAACTTCTGATATTTTTTGATTTAAGTATTCAAGACGATATTTATTCTAAATATGTTTCTTTATCATAATGATATACCCAAAGGAAAACAAACGGTTTGTCTGAGATTCCTGTTAACCGATGGTATTCTATTAAATAAAATATTTAAACAGTTTTACACTTATACTTTATCTGGACGCAAAGTGGGAATAATGTGGGGATATTTGCGATATAACTGATACGTTACAATTGTAGTACATAAAACAAAAATTATTTACAATGTTGCATTTCTTTAAATACATTGTAATATATTTTATTTTCGGAACAGCAGTAATAATACAAAAAAAAACTCAGTTGGTAAAATAATTTGTAACTCATTTAGGCACGTCAGTTGGGAAGTTGCTGTTGATGTTTATACTTGTCCATATTTTAGGCCAGTCATAGGGTGTCCGATATCATTGTTGAGAATGTTAGTGAGCTGTTATTGGTTTTGAGTATATGAACATATATCAATTTTTATATCGAATGACCTTATCGTCTGTAAAAACACGGCCTGAGAGTATACTCAAAACAAGTCTTGTGGAAATAGTGTGCACACATGCCAAACATTACGACGGTTTTTTTTAAATATACCTTTAAGATCGCTAATTAAGCTAAACTGTATGTTTCAAACTTGATATACTCACAGACAAAATTCGTTTGTATTTTATCAAACGAATGGTGTTTATTACCTTGATCATTATTTGCGATTATTTTGATTTTACATCTCTTGGTTATTAAGTCAAACAGAGTATTACCATAATTATTTGACATATCAGAATGTAAATCTACATACTTGCCTACTTTATTTGACATATCAGAATGTAAATCTATTAACTTGCCTACTTTATTTGACATATCAGAATGTAAATCTACATACTTGGCTTCTTTATTTGACATATCAGAATGAAAATCTTCATACTTGCCTACTTTATTTGACATATCAGAATGTAAATCTACATACTTGCCTACTTTATTTGACATATCAGAATGTAAATCTACATACTTGCCTACTTTATTTGACATATCAGAATGTAAATCTTCATACTTGCCTACTTTATTTGACATATCAGAATGTAAATCTACATACTTGCCTACTTTATTTGACATAACAGAATGTAAATATACAAACTTGCCTTCTTTAATTAAACGAAAACTTACACTTGTGTGACGCCAACTTCCTTTAACAGTCAGATTTTTAAGTTAAACTAAATAATAAATTTAAAAGTAGGTTTCTGATTCAATATGTTTAGAAGTACAATTGAAATGTTTATGAGAGGAAAAAAGTGTTTTATCTTTTCCTAATAAGTGTAAAATTTTTATCATATACCACCATAGGAATGACATAAAACATGCTGAGAATAATATTAATTTATAACAACAAGAAATCTCACTAAAAGTATACATAATAATTCTGAAAATAGTTATCTATTAATCATCTGACTCTTCGCTGAACTTGTGTAGACTGTCCTTAATTTAGAAAGACAGCCGCTAAATGATCTAGGGGTGGAAACCACTGTTCAACCAACAAGTACTATTACCATCCAGCCTAATTACAGGCAAGGTTTTACAACGTGCTTATGTTTATATTGGAAATATCCCTCATCTACACAGCCCTAGCACATTACGGCTCGCTGATTGAACTAGGTTGTTCTCATCGCAGTGCTGCTATACTGAGCTGTACATGAATGTTCTGTTGCAAATAAATTTGATCTATCTGTGAATAAAATTGAACGACATTGTTAAAACGACGGCATGACACAAGCATTCCACCCAACAGTGACGCCCAACTCTTGATAACAATGCTTATATATTGCCTGAAACCACCCAACAGTGACGCCCAACTCTTGATAACAATGCTTATATATTGCCTGAAACCACTTACGTATCAAATTGATATTTGGTCGAATTTGTTTTTATCAGTTTCAAGCTATCATTGAGTAAACATGTAATACTATGTTCGACAAGTAGATATAAGAAATATGCATTCAATGGATATAACACACATCTTATCTACGAAAATCTATCTCGTGCGATAAACCTTTCAAAGGAGGGACATACTCCTTTTAAAAGCCTGGACACTTCTTCGAACTACTAACACGTTCTGTATTAACAGTTAAAATGAGAGTTTGACAGTTTGAAGCAAAGCTTACCGCTAGAATCGTCCGGCAAGGTGGTAAACCAGTTTTATAATTGGGTCCCGGCGAAACGAGTTCATTCAAACAAATGCATCTACCGTTGTTTGAGTGTTCTGTGGTTCATTCAAGTAGACGTAGGCTAAGTGAATAACGATTGATATGTATCAGACAGAACTAGATTACCTGGTTAGTGGCAAGAAACAACGTAGAATGCCAATGGTTAATACATTACGCTGTCATTCCATTGATGAATGAAGAGTCAGAGGAATCAATTAAACGTCAGTTCTGGCTATGGTAAGAAGGTGGATTGTGTAGATATAGTTCCTTGTCTGATAATTGCTACATGATTGAATATATTTGTCTGCATTAGAAGTTATTGCAACTACCATCAATACTCATTGGCTGCACGATACACATATAGCATTGAGTTCGCCAGTTGCACTTATCTATAGCATAAGTATTGAAAAAACCCTGAAGTTACTATTATATATGAGTGGAGTTATATATTTCTATGCCAAGTCTAATGTATATAAGGTCCATTTTAATTTCGTACCGATGTTTTCACTCATTTTTTATCAAACTTTCTGCAATAGACTTAAATTATTTTTAAATCACATTACAGACGTTTAATAGACGTATTCAAACATTACCGACATTCTTGTGGTATTTGACAATTTGTCATAAAGCTATGATACATTTAGAGAAGATATAAGTATCCCTTTGAACCATAATTTGATATAAAAATGCCTTTGAACCATAACCAGATATAAAAATGCCTTTGTACCATTATGAGGTATAATTAGGCTTTTTGAACCATAACCAAATATAAAAATGCCTTTGTACCATTATGAGGTATAATTATGCCTTTGAACCATAACCAAATATACAAATGCCTTTGTACCATAAATAGGTATATGTATGCCTTTGTGCCATAACTAGGTATACGTATGCCTTTGTACCATAACTAGGTATACGTATGCCTTTGTACCATTACTAGGTTAAATTATGCCTTTGTACCATAACTAGATATAATTATGCTTTTTTACCACAACTAAATATAAGTAAGCCTTTGTACATAGCTAAATACAATTATGTATTTGTAACATAACTACGTACGATTATACCTTTGTAACATACCTAAGAATAATAATGCTTTTGTACCATAACTAGATATATACATACATTTGTACCATAAGTAGATATAGTAACGCCTTTGTCTCATAACTACAGGGGGGGATTACGTCTTCTTTAACCATTTAGACGAAACACGGACGCAAACGAAACTCAAACGAAACGGAAATGAAACGCGAACGAAACGCAAACGAAACGGAACGATATATACGGAACGAAACGAAAGAAACATACTCCGGAGTGGACCGTTGCAAAAAAGACGAAACGAACGGAACTTTGGAACTATTCGGCTTTTATCGTTATACACATTGGGCAATATTGACTACATGGTATTACACGGACATAGAATAGTTTGCAACATAAGGAAGAAAACATAAATGATACAACAAAAGCACCCTAGAATAAGGTACATAAATTATGTCGATATGTGTCTAATTTGAGTGGAACATACAATCATTCATTTTACAGTATCGGTCCTTGATTATGTAATCTGTTTGGTCTTGTCTCTGCTCGGGGAAATGTTTATTAGCCATTTCCTGTAGGCACCCTTCTCAGTATGAACAATTTGTACTGGTTAGGACCTCCCTTGACTGTTGCTATGGTTTTTCTCAATGATTGGGTAGTATCTAGATGAGACTAAGATAGAGATAATATATATAACTATCCAAACTGAGTTCCTTTATCTAAATAAAATATTATATGGAAACAATCTGGTGCTATAATGAGGGAAACATTAACTTGTATGCCATGAAGTGTTTGTCAGAAGGCAGACCACTGTTTATCAGAAAGCAAGCCGGTATGACACGAAGTGCTTGTCAGAGAATAAACCAGTATGACATGGAATGGTTGGCAGACAGCAGACTAGTATGACATAAAGTGTTTGTCAGAAAGCACACATGTATGACCTGAAGTGTTTGTCAGAAAGCAGACGTTTATAAAATATATATGGTGATTGTCAGAAATCAAACCTTATGACATGTAGTGCTTGTCAGAAATCAGGCTGGTATGACATGTAGTGCTTGTCAGAAATCAAGCCTGTATGACATGTAGTGCTTGTCAGAAATCAGGCTGGAATAACTTGTAGTGCTTGTCAGAAACAAGCATGTATGACATGTAGTGCTTGTCAGAAAGCAGGCCGGTATGACATGTAGTGCTTGTCAGATATCAGGCTGGTATGACATGTAGTGCTTGTCAGAAAGCAGGCCGGTATGACATGTAGTGCTTGTCAGAAACAAGCATGTATGACATGTAGTGCTTGTCAGAAAGCAGGTCGGTATGACATGGAATGCTTGTCAGATATCAGGCTGGTATGACATGTAGTGCTTGTCAGAAAGCAGGCCGGTATGACATGTAGTGCTTGTCAGAAAGCAGGCCGGTATTACATGTAGTGCTTGTCAGATATCAGGCTGGTATGACATGTAGTGCTTGTCAGAAAGCAGGTCGGTATGACATGTAGTGCTTGTCAGATATCAGGCTGGTATGACATGTTGTGCTTGTCAGAAAGCAGGCTGGTATGACATGAAGTGCTTGTCAGAAAGCAGACCAGTATGACATGAAGTGCTTGTCAAAATACAGGCTGGTATGACTTGTAGTGCTTGTCAGAAAGCAGGCCGGTATGACATGAAGTGCTTGTCAGAAAGCAGACCAGTATGACATACACTGCTTTTCAGCCGGTATGTCAAGAAGTATTAATGGCCTTAAGTGTTTTCAGAAAACAGTCAGGAATGGCATGAAGAGCTTGTCAGAAGGCTGACAGGATTGGCATTAAGTGTTTGCAAGAAAGCAGACAGAAATGGCATGAAGTGTTTATCAGAAAGCAGACTGAAAAATCATAACGTGTTTGCCAGAAAGAGACTGGAAAATTATAACGAATTTACTAAAGAGCAGATCTGTATAACATTACGTGTTGGAATGCCATGAAGTGTTTGCGAAAAAAGCAAACCGGTATGACATGAAATGTTTGTCAGAAAGCTGACAAAACTGCCATGAATTGTTTTCCAGGAAACAAACAGGAACACTATGACATGTTTGCCAGAAAGCAGACCAGAAAACTATAAAGTGCTTGCCAGAAAGCAGACCAGTATGCCATGTTTTTTTGTTTGTTAGAAAGCAGACCGGAAAACTATGACGTGTTTGTCAGAAAACAGCCGGTAGTATAAGTTTAAGTCAGAATGCAGATCGATTTGCAATGAAGTGTTAGCAAGAATGCAGACCTGCATGCCATAAGGTGTGCCTAAGTGAGAGAGAAAGAGAGAGAGAGAGAGAGAGAGAGAGAGAGAGAGAGAGAGAGAGAGAGAAAGAGAGAGAGAGAGAGCATAGTGACATGAAAGCAGACTGGTTTGTCATGCAGGCGTTTCCCAGCATGCAGACTGATAAGCCATGAAGAGTTTACCAGAAATCAGACAGGCAGGCAATAAAGTGTTTCCCAGTAAGCAGACCGGACGGCCATGAAGTGTTTGTCAGAAAGCAGACCGGACGGCTGTAAAGCGTTTGCCAAAAAGCACACCGGAATACCATAAAGCGTTTGAAAGAAAGTTAAGAGTATGTTTTGGTTAAATGATATTTTTTTAATTGAAATATAGGTGTTCGAATGAGCATTGCCTATTCAAACACTTGTTTGTAGTTTTTTTTTAATTGCAGCACTTCGAGTCGGTACAATAAGACCGTATAGAGCTTCCTACCCATAGAGCTCTTAATGTCAATATGTCCCATCATATATCCCATCATGCTCCTCTATCATTTTGAAACAAAGACAACTATCTCCAGTAAAACTTTTAAACAAGTAAGTTTCCCACATGAAACAGCGGTGGTAGACAAATGACCATTAGACACATTGTCCGTAATCAAATCGTCACAGAAAGAGTAGTCGGGCTGAGGTTCGAACTTACGACCCCCATATTTAAAAGTCAAAAGTACTAACTACTGCGCCATTTGACCCGGAGCTTGTCAGCAATTTCTATTCGAATGCTTTTAAGTACGATTGAGTACGTGCAAGTAACCGTAACCAAGTCATAGATCAACTTTGGCAAAATTGTTTTCATATCTTCATATTGCCATTGATTTTCTTTTGAATAACCGTGTCTTAACAAACTTACATTAACGAATACGTGTTGTGTACAAAAGCAATAACTTTACTTTGTACGTGTCCGGAGCTTTATCTGAGATTTTGTTGAAAGTTTACAAAGTGATTTAGTACTTGGAAATGAAGTATAATGAACATGACCTGTAGTTAGTACTTTCTTAATTTTGAAACATCTGCCGTTATTAAAAGTACCCGTCCGGAGCATCATTTTTTCATGGACTTTCTTTGAACTTAGCACTTTACAAAATGACAGAGCATATGGAAAGGAGGTTTATTTTGTTTAATTCGGAATTTAACGTCGCATTAACACTATTTCAGTCATGTCGCGACGTCCAGCTCATTACATGTGGAAGAAGACCCCGGGGGACCTCTCTGCACTATTTCAGGCACAGAGTGCAACCGGGTAGAACCACCGACCTACCGCAAGCCAGCTGGAAGGCTAGAAAGGAGATGAACTGTAGAAGACGAAAAAACTGATGTCCTTCTCATTTGAATTACATTTGTATCTCCCTTAGTGAAAAGTGATTTCACTCCCGCATAACAGGAAAAAAATAATAGAGTTTTAAATGAATCTCCGTAAAATGGCTTCTGACACAGAATGGAAGTGTACGTTAGCATCTACTTAGAGATTACAGTGAATCAGGATAAAAATTGAGAAAATATCACTGACTTCTTGGTTGAAGAAATAGGGTCTATTTAACTGTTTAGTTCACTGTATACATAACATCATGGCCATTATGCTGATTATGATCGTAATACGGGCTATAAAAGGGGATTTAGCTATAATTATGATTATGATGATAGTGATACGCATAATGATATTAGCACACTGTGTTCTAAACAGACATATGAAGCGGATGGGTCTGGTGGACTCGGCAGCCTGCCAGTGTGGTGCAGAAGAACACACTCCATACCACCTCTTCCAGGACAATGTGCCCCATGAGGAGCTTCGAAGGGAAGTTTGGGGTACTTACACACAAAACTATGGGGCGATGCGGAACAACTACGGTAGACAGTGCATTTTGTCACCGCATCTGGAATAAAGGTTTAAGACGGCCATGAGAAAATGGAACAAGGAAGAAGAAGAAGATAATGATGATACGTTTGTTGAACACCAGTATGATCAATGCGGCAACTTCACAACTTAAAAATCCATATTTGTTTTATGGCCTTTCAATTTATCAATATCTATATATATATATCTATGCGCTTCACACTATCACTTGATCAGAATGACACCGTCGAGGTATGTAGTATCTTTGAATGGTTTACGTTAAATATTTAACAAATACCAATTTGAATAAGTGCTGCCATTTTATCTATCAGATAAAGTAATTGATCAAAATATAATAAATGATTTGCACGGAGTGGTATTCCGACTGATGTGCCTGTCAGCTTGCGTTCATCCATACACATAGTCATGTTAAATATATAAAAGCATACTACAAAAGCTTGTTTGGCTTCTGATTTCAAGTGTGTTATGTTCTCGTAAAGGAGTTTTCAATGAATAATTATAAAAAGCGATGACAATAACACGGAACAGTTCGATGGCATAAGTGACGACAGTCACAATCACAGTCAGAACGCATAAATATTCATAACCAATAGAACCATCTCTTAGAAATAGAGTTTCAAGAATTATATTCAGAGAAAGAAAAAGTGTATACTTTAGTATTGATGACTTAAGAACATGAAATGAGGTTACGTGTACTTCCAAGCTGAGGTCCAAAGAGCATGTTATTTGTGAAGTTTATGTCACATGGATATCATAACACGTACAGCAATTTTATCAGTGTACCTAGTTATTGATAAAAGGAACTAGTATTTATTGATAGGAATTTGAACTGGAAACTGCTTCTTTCGTCTCTTTTAAGATACGCTGGGTTCAAGTGGTGTTTTAGATATTGTTTTGATGTATGGTTGTTACACAATTATAGGAGAGACAGACACTGCTTAACACGTTGATTTGTTTTTAAAAAATATATTCATTCTATCAGTTATTTATACTTTTAAAATCATAATTAATTAATCAAAATAGATTAGCTGGTGGTGATGTAAAACAGTAATTTCTTATGATAACATAATCTCATAAAATTGCTAAGGAGGAGTTGAACTAGATAAGGTATCTACCTCGTGTTCAGGGCAAAGTTTGGGACTTTTCTTTACATTCATTACACTACAAGTACTAGCTGTAAACATGTAATGGGCTTGATGTTGGTTATATACAGGTAATGGATTTGGTGTTGATCATATTTATCTACATAATCGAGCTTAGCTTAACATAATGTTCGTTTCGGTTGATACATGTCTAGAAAGAAAATACTAAACTTGAAAACGGTATTGGTTGGCTACATACATGTATGATTTATGCCAAAAAACTATAAAAAGGTTGAGGGATTGGAAAGTGATGCACCTTGATATGCATATTATAATGTGTTTTTGTTATAACACTTGCATTATAACATGCTGGACATCTAATTTCATACCATTGTTCGTCATTTCTCTATGAACTTGTGGCCATTAAGTTGCATGTCGTATGTCAAACATCTACATGTAGTAATAAATTGGTATGTAACAGCAGTAGCTACGTGATGTTATCAACAGATATGTTTCAGCAGTTGCTATGTGTAGTTTTTAACATATATAACATGGTGTTGAATATATGTATATATGGACTGGTCAATCAAGCTGGAAGTAAGATATGCTTCGTTCCATATTTTACGTCAGGTCTGACTCACCAGTTCATATATTTGCATGGCGCTCGAAACATCATGTTCTATCTGTTATAGTATACCGAATTTTAGACAAGAAATTTAATTCAATTTCTCTCACTCACAGACATTTTTGTTGTTTATCTGCGAAAGGGAGATAATTTTGCCATGTGTCGTAATTTTCACACGCCGTGAGAAAGATATATGTCAGCAGTAGCAATTTGTAGTTATCAATAGATATGTGTCAGCAATGGCTACATGTAGTTAATAATACATATGTTGCAGCAATAGCTCCGCGTAGTAACCAATGGATATCGGTCAGCAATAGCCACGTGAAGTTAGAAAAGATATGCATCAGTAACAGCTACGTGTAGTTATCAATGGAAATGTGTCATCAACAGCAAAATGAAGTTATCACAAGGATATGTGTCAGCAATAGCTACATGAAGTTGTTAAAAGATATGTTTCCGCAATAACTACGTGAAGTTATCAATGAATATGTGTCAGCAGAAACTACATGTAGTATCAAATAGATATGTGTCAGCAGGAGCAACGTTTAGTTATCAAAGGATATGTGTCAGCAACAGCAAAGTGAAGTTATCAAAAGATATGTGTCAGCAATAGCTTCGCGTAGTTATCAAAAGGTATGTGTCAGCAAAAGCTTCGCGAAGTTGTCAATGAATATGTGTCAGCAATAGCTTCATGTAGTTATCAAAAGATATGTGTCAGCAAAAGCTTCATGTAATTATCAAAATATATGTGTCAGCAATAGCTACGTGAA
>JAULCC010000020.1:0-22117 GCA_032358795.1 Nuttallia obscurata | reverse complement strand
AAGTGGATTAACACAAGTGTGATAACCAGTCCAAGTTTCAAGTGGATTAACCCAAGTGTGATAACCAGTCCAAGTTTCAAGTGGATTAACACAATGTGATAACCAGTCCAAGTTTCAAGTGGATTAACACAATGTGATAACCAGCCCTATTATAGCCCTAGTAACCAAATAACAACATACCTGTAGTAATCATGTAATCTGCTAGCCAGCCTCCAAATATAGAACTTGGTATAGTCACTAACCATGGAACAACGTTAAATACCCAGCCCTAAAAAAATGACAATGTCATCAAAAACAGTTCAAGCAGAAAATCAATGACTAATGTATACATGCATCTAAAAAGAAAGTTCCTGTATTAAGACTGCTTACCTATTGTACTGTGCTTAAAAATGAAGACAAGAGGGCCATGATGGCCCTATAGGCACTCACCTGAAGATAGCAACCTTTTTTCTTTTTTATAAACAATGGAAACTTTTCACAATATTCATATAAAAGTGCTGATAACTTAGCTCTAGTATTTATGGTTGCAGAGAAGAGGAGAAAAATTAAAATGTCGCCCAATAACAAGGAACACTTATGTCAATTGTTTTTCAAATCTGGCCACTAGTTTTGGAGAAGATTATTTAATTTTTCACTGTAATCATATGTGGAAACCTGACTCTGCCCCCAAGTGTTTTTACTGATCAAAATAACTTGAACAATCTTTGTAGGAAGTCAACCAAGGAACTGTTACTCCCCAGGCGTAACTAGAAAGACAAAGCTAGCAACAAACTTTACAAAATTTACAAATTACAAAGTTAAGATAAAAAATAAATACCTAAATCACAATTCCAAATATCCCATATTATTCTGATCCTGTTTAATTTCATTTTAATTCAGTTATTGAAAGTTCCTGAGAACTGTTTAAATTAAAATCTCCACTCTTGTTAGATCCAAATTATTCACAAAGATTTTGTCACAAAATAATATCCAAAAAATAATCCAGAATTTTCACTAAGTAACTCCATGTAACCTCTGAACCCAAAGACAACCTAAGATTTAATTTCTCTATCTTAATATCCCTTTATATACTATAATATTCGATCAACTTCTTTAATATTTTTAATATCGATATAACAGGTAAAATAAGTGCTCATTATCAATACACATCATTTTAAATATCAAAACAATTACATAATTCACAAACAAGCTGCCTAAATAACAGGAACAATTAAGCCAAATTATTAACACATCTGGCCACTAGTTTTGGAGAAGATTGTTATATTTTTTCCTTTCTGTTGCCATGGCAACCAGAGTTCTGCATGTAATCCCATTTTTCAAACAATTTTGATAGGGGAAAACCTATGGAACATTCCTGTAAAGTTTTATTTACATAGGCTAAGCCACTTCGGAGGAGCAAATGTTGACAGATGGACGGAAGGATGACAGACAAAGACCTATCACAATAGCCCAGTAGAGACTCTGGCTCAGGTGAGCTAAAACCCTATGAAACAAGACCACACCATATATACAAAAGCTTTCCCTCTAACAGAATTTCTCTCTCCATTCAATTTAATTTAACCTTGTGACCCCCAAGGCAAGGCTAAATCTGACCAAAGGGAAGTGGCTTTAATAAAATTGGATTTTATGTGTGAAATTTCATCTGATCCTGTTCCTTTTAGAGGAGATATAGTATCTAAACTTGTTAAAGGAAGGAAGAAATGAAGTATGGCCAGCCAACACACCATGCCAAAGTTCCTCTGATCCTTTGGATAAACAGAGGTAAACACCATCTATACTTTCATTTAAATGTGAATTTAAAGAAATATGAATCTTTAAGTGATGTAACATGAAAAATGTGTTATTAGATGCATGTTATTCCAATTGCTCCAGCCAAACAATTTGCACAGTGTCCTATATTTTTTCAGCATTTTTTTGTTCAAAATAAGTCCAACTTTCAAAATTTTATGTAAGACAAATAGTTAAATTTAAGAAAAATGATTACATTTGATTTTTGCACATCTTAAAAAAAGACTTTAAGACTTTAATTGATCAGAATTATTACAATCAGAATTTTATATCAGGTCTTGATGAGAACTGTCTACTTTAACCATCAATTCACAAAACTAAATCTTCTTACTTTTTTAATGCATTTACAAAACAAAATCTTCAAATGTTTTGATGCTGAGAAATTCCACTAACAGATTAGATTAATTGACAAGTCTTTGCTAACTCACCTTTGCGTCAGGGAAGTTTTCATGAAAGTATGTTGGCAACCATGATAACAAGATGAAAAATGCATTGTTTTCACAAAAATGACCAATGATTAATGACCTGTAAAAGAAAAGTAGAAAGTTACAAAAGATCAACACTACAAGGTTATGAATAAATTAAAACCAAGTTTTCAAAATTATCATATTTAAATATTTTAACTCATGTTTTAAAACTCCACTTTTACATTAAATTCCCTGAAAATCTGGTCATTTTAGCTTATTTTGGGTCAAAGTTACTGACTATATTGGCAACATTTAATGCTCGGTTTGTAATGGCATACGTCCATATCCCAAAAGGCCATTTCTGGCTATTGATATTTTTGATTAGAGGAAAAGTTCAACTTTTAGGGATTGGAAACTATAAGTACAAGCTGTACAGTCATGTGGTTCAATCAAAACATATTTATTGGGGACAACAATGTGGGTTTTTTTATTTATCCATTGAATGCATCTAAATGGAATGTGAAATAATACATAATTTGTCATTGGACAACATGGCTTGCCTGATATGGTTTAACTTGAATGACAGCAAGCTAATTTGAATACAAGAATACTACAGTTAATACAAAACGAAAGACATGAAGAAAAATGTGAAGAATAAAACAAAGAAATGCCTGTATGATTTCTTTAAGGCTTAAATATACTATTTAGGTGATAACTAATTACAGAATGATGTTGTTTTGGATAGGATTGTTACAATTGCTAGTCAAATAAGTGTCAGCAACACTGGCTTATGGTCTGAGAAGTTGCTTTCCAGTTCTCCACACTGCAAGTCATCAGATGATGTCAATGTAGATATGATCAATAAGATAACTGTAGTCAGTCTTTGAAGAAGCAATGAGCTGAGAACTTTTCCTTAGAGGACTTGGCACTAAATCCTTTGCTTTCATGACGTCAATGTTGAAATCAATGATGTTTAACAAGATGTGTTTGTGAAACACAAATGCCCCTTAATTTTCCTTAAGATATAGATAAATCTGTATACTCATTTTATGGAGTCATGTGATAAAATAGTCAGGGACTGGATTTTTTCATATCCTTAGCAGTCTGCCACTCAAACCAAATTGATTTAATATGACAAAAGGGTTGTGATGGCCCTTATATAGCTCATCTGAATTAACAAATGCCATTATGCAGGGTAAGGATTGCTGACTAATGTGAGAATATGCCAGATCAAGCACTTCAGAATACAATTGACTGGTTTTAGATTTTTACATCAAAAGGAACAATCTGAAAAAGTTTCATAAAGAGTGAGCCCAAAATACCGCCTCCAGTAAGCTCACAAGGCTTTTTCCTACTGACATAGTTTTCAACCAAGCATAACCCTGTTTCTTATCAATTCATCTGAGATCTTATAAACATAAGCATGACAACTAAATTCAACGAAGATAGTGCTGAAAAGAACAGCCTCTAGTGTGATAACAAGAATTTTAAAAGATTTTACTTAGTAGCCTAGTTTTTACCCCACATTATCCACTCTCAACATGTTCAAGATCTTACCACAGGAAACATTTTGACCAAGTTTTATGAAGATTGGGCCACTTCAGTGTTCACAAGTTCACAAACTACTGACCTAGTTATCATACCCACATGTCCTGTTTTACAAGTCCACCAAGATTTAACCAAGGAAACTTACTTACCAAGCCCCAAGTTTATAACTTTAAATAAACTCTGTGCTCAAAACTCAGGAATTTCTCAAAGAAACTTTTCAAAGAACTTTTTTTTATATCTAATAAGTATGTGTATACAAAATTCTATAGTTTAAATAAATCAAGATATACTAGCTAAAATCAGTGTGAGCCTTTCCTTTAAAAAATATAGCCCCTAGAGTGTTCACAATGGCTTTTTAATATTTATCTTACTGACCTAGTTTTTCACCCAGCCTAGTCCAGTTTTGAACACTTCAGATATTCCATCAAGAAAAACAGTCAGATATTTCATAAAGAAAAACTAACTGCCAATGTTCGATCAAAATGGCCCCCAAATCCCTTTGTAGAGAGTTTACAGGGGCTTTAAAAGATTTGACATAGTGGAATCACTTTTGACTAAACATGACCCACTTTCTATCATTCATTGAAATTCAAATCAGTTTAAAACATAACAGGACCGCCAGATCTGGGAATAATCAAATCCCTTATTGAACTTGTAGGTATATATGTATAGTATACTTGGAAACATTTCACCACTTTTGTATGCTTTAAACTCACCAAAAAGCAGATTTAAAAAATAATGAGACCCAAGGTGTTGAGCTATCTTTAACAGTGGCTGGAACTAGCTTCTTATCTACAGATACAATGGGTAGATATTTTCTGCGATGTCTGTTGATTAATAGGAATCTTATACCCAGCATCCATAGTATCCCCAAAGTACCTGGAAAACCAGTACATATGTTACACAAACCTGAAAGTATCAAACTTTGAACAGTTTAAAAAACAAAATCTGAATATACAGGACTACAATAGAAACAATGAAATTTAATGACAAGAAAATCAAAAATTATTTTCATTACCTTGTTTAAACAAGAGGACCATGATGGTCCTGTAATCGCTCGCCTGAATATCTCCATATAAGGAAACTGGCTCCACCCCACTGGTGGCCATGTTTTTTAAATAATCCAAATAGTTTGAATAAATTTTGTAGAGGGTCAATAAATGAACACTTACACTAATTAATTTTCAAATCTGGACACTAGTTTTTAAGGAAGGTATTTAAAGTTGTTCATATATGTTGCCATGGCAACCAGATTTCTGGAGGCCATGTTTTTTGACATATCATTATTCTTTGAACAACTTTGGTAGAAGTCCACCTAAGGATCATTTCTGTGAAATCTTTTTAAAAATAAACCAGTAGTTTTTGAGAAGAAAATTGTTAAAGTTTTTCACTTTTGTTATCATGGCAACCAGAATTCTTCATGGAATGGAATTCTTTGAACAATTTTTAAAGGGGACCATCCAAGGAATATCTCAGTCAGGTTTCATCAACTTCCATTTAGCGGTATCAGAGGAGATGTTGTTTAAACAAATTGTTGACTACAGAAGGACATACAACAGACAGTCTCCTATCACAAAAGCTCACCCTTGAGCACTTTGTTTTGTTTGTTTGTTTTGGAATTTAACGTCGCTTTAACAGTATTTCAGTCATATTGCAACTTCCAGCTCATTACAGGTCGAGGAAGACCCCTGGGGCTTCTTTACACTATTTCGGGCACAGAGTGTAACCGGGTAGAACCACCGATCTACCGCAAGCCAGCTTGAAGGCTTCCTCACTTGAAAAATCCGAAGTGCCCAGACCAGGAATCGAACCCACAGCGGTGAGGGGCAGAGAGATTGCAAGTCAACAACCATAACCACTCGGCCACGGAGGCCCCTTTGAGCACTTTGTGCCCCGGTGAGCTAAAAATCTTTTTATAAAGATGCTCACGCAGGTTAGATAAAATTACATGTTTATTTAATAGAACATATACCTTTTATGAACATTCATGTTTGAACACCAAAACAATGTACTATAATCTTACCGACAAGGATACTGCTATTGGAATTGTTTAAACTATTTACCGTAGGTAGTTGCTTTGAAGATTGGATTCAAATATCTTATTTACATCTGTGCCAACATCATTAGCATCATATGGATGTAATCTTAATGGCATGGGTACAGATAGCAATAAGCCATTTAAAATCTAAACTTCAAAACATAGGCATATCTAAAACATTTAAATCATACCAACCATGGTTTTTAATTTGTCCAAGTAAATTATGTAATAAAAACATGTACTTATGTAATAAAAGAGGGCAATGATGGCCCTGAATGCGCTCACCTGAAGATGGCAACCTTTTTTTTATAAACAGCAGAGAAAAGTTTCCCCATGAAAATATATAAGTGCCAATTTCTTAGCTCTAGCATTTATTGTTTCAGAGAAGAAGATTAATGATGTCACCCAAGGAACACTTATGTCAAACTATGTTCAAATCTGGCTCCTAGTTTTGGAGAAGAAGATTATTTCAGTTTTCACTATATATAAGGAAAACTGACACCTTCCCCCTGGCAGCCATGATTTTTTTACTGATCAAAAAAGTTTGAACAAAATTTGTAGAGGGTAAACCATGGAACACCTATTCCAAATCATTTTCAAATCTGGTCACTAGTTTTGGAGAAGAATCTTAAAGTTTTCACTTTATACATATTAGGAAAAGTGACTCCTCCATCTTGCAGTCAAATAATTTGAACAATCTTTGATGAGGGTCACCTAAGAAACATTTATTCCAAATGATATTCAGTATTTCCACAACTTACCTAATAAATAAAATACTGGCTGCCATCCATATGACTCTAGCATTAATGATCCTAGACTTCCACATAATAAGGTCCTGGTGTAAAAAAGTTATATCACAAGAGTCAACATGTGTTTACATAAATAGATAATACATAAGACACATAATAAGTCTATGATAAGAAATATTACATTTTTTTTGTAAGTAAGAAACACATATTACTTTTACAAATTTGAAATGAAACATTTTTTCCAATACCGAACACCAGTCCTGTAGGTCTCAGTGCTATTGCCAATTTTTGCTGTTGAAAATGGAACTTGTTAAGTCTTATGGCTAGTTTATCCATGGAGAATGCCAACCAAGTTTTAGTTTGTTTGCAGCGGAGTATTCAATTCTATTCTAAGTGAATTCAATTGTATGCTGAATCCCTATAATACAGCTCATTCTAATCAATAGTGAAACAATATCTAGGTTCATTTAGAAGAGTTACATTTGAAATGATCACTATAACTAATGAGAAGTTAAATTCTGGGTAGATGTACAAATTTCAGTTTCAGTAGATGTGCCTCTTATACACAAATGTATTGTTTTTAAAAACAAATGATATTATGCATATATTAAGGCTTATACACAAAATAAGTCTGACCTCCATAATTCAATATGATTAAATACATTCACCTATTAAAATATCTTTTAATGAAAGGTGAAAAAAAAAGTTTTTTATGAGACCTTTTTTAAACATAAAGACAGGCTGATATGCTATCAAATTAGAATTCAATGACTAATAACATCTTCTGTGGCTTTAGTCTAAACATTTAACGAAAACAGTTTTTGTACCACATGCATGATAGTAGCTACTGAAGTTTTGAACCGGTAGTTCAATAACATAAATACTTAATACACATTCAAATGGTTGTCTTTCATGACTAAATGTACACCTTTCATGGTGCCACAGATCCACAATAGACCTGCAGGTAAAAGTATATTTAATTTACCCAAACTGGCAGGAGTAAATCTTACTGCTTTTTATTAGAAATATTCCAGTTATAATATGTTACAAAAAAGGTTTTTGGGTTGTTAGAAATAGAGGGGGTCTAGTTTTAAGTTATACAAACCTTCAACATAAATGCAGACAAGCATGAGGGATTTCTGGTGTATATCTGGCCAAATTTCTTCACTATCAAAACATGAGGGCCATGATGGCCCTAGAGGTGCTCACCTGAATATGATAGCCTTAACCCCCTTGAAGCCATGTTTTTTTACTGATCAAAAAAATTTGAACAGTCCTTCCAAGGAAGGAACAGGGTCATCCAAGGAACATTTTTGCCAAATTTATTTCAAATCTGTCAGCTATGTCTTGGAGAAGAAGATTTTTAAAGTTTTCCCTTTATACATATATGGAAAACTGACTCTGCCCCCTGAAGGCCATGTTTTTTACAGATCAAAATAATTTGAACAATCTTTGTAGAGGGTTACCCAAGGAACACACATACCAAATTATTTTCAAAGCTGGCTGATAAGTTTGGAGAAGAAGATCTTCAAAGATTTTCCTTTCTGTTGCCATGGCAACTAGGATTGCGCATGGAATCCAATTTTTTAAACAACTTTGAAAGGGGACCACCTAAGGATCATTCCTGTAAAGTTTTATTAAATTTGGCTAAGCTGTTTAGGAGGAAGTGTCCTTTAAAGTAAAAGTTGACGGACGGACGACATACAGACGGACGACAGACGGACAGACAAAGCCGGTATCACTAGCTCAACATGACCCATCAGTAATACAAGCCCCAAAAGTCTTCACAGAGTTATTTCTCATAGTTTGGTCTGTTGATGATGATAATGTTGTATAAGAAGTATTTTAAGTGTATATATTAGCTATATCTCTAATGGTGACACAACAAACTTTACTAAAACTTTAAGTTGAAAATGGACAATATTTCTAACAAAAACCTTGACAGTCTCTTGATGGAGGTAAAAATAGTGCAAAAGTACTGTAAGCATAAAAAAAGGTTAACCAAGGTGTGATGCCAACATCAACATGTGTAGGGCAGCTGGCCTTTTCTTTGAAAAGTTTAGCTAATAAATTTTAAAATATTGACTTCACAAGAAATAAAACTTTCATCAATACAACATTTTGCACTGTGAAAATCGTAAATAAATGCAAAAATTTCCACTTGTTCTTCAGCTAAATACATACAGCCTCGATATGTTTCACCAGAAATACCTTTCAAAATAAACAACAAAATGTATAAAGACATGTATCAGTGGCTACCTGTCATGATAAGCGCTGTCAATACTTCCCAACATTAACTAAGGATACACAGATGGTATCAAAATGTATTTTGCCTTCCAAATAGATTCATTCTTACAATGCTGGAAACAACTTACTGAATTTGAACATAGATTAAACATAATGAATGACTGATACAATCCCTGGTCCATTGGCCCTTTAAGCTTGATGACGGTTTACATGTTTACTCAGGCTACCTGTTTCCAACATTACAAGAGTTGACATTCTTACAACAGTTCAATGTCTTCAGAAATAAACAGAATATCTTTATAAGCGTGTTCTCTCAAATGGCTGATTGTATCTAACTAATGTATTGTACATTACAGCATATCGCTGACATAACTTATTATAATTAAGGATATATACATGTGAACATCACATTTTGTACAAGATAAGTGTGCACAGCTGAACACAGGAATAATAACCGTACAAGGTGATATAAGTTTCATCAAAATCGGTAATTGATAAGCAGAGTTATATGCCTATTATCAGAACTTTCAAAATGCCTCTAATACATATCAATATGCACTGTGATTGTTGTGAAGATGTTTTACTGTACATATCAATATGCACTGTGATTGCTGTAGAGATGTTTTACTGTACATATCAATATGCACTGTGATTGTTGTGGAGATGTTTTACTGAACATATCAATATGCACTGTGAATTCTGTGGAGATGTTTTACTGTACATATCAATATGCACTGTGATTGTTGTGGAGAGGTTTTACTGTATGTATCAATTTGCAATGTAACTGGTGGAGATTTTTTACTGTACAAACAAAAATGCATTGTGATTGCTGTGGAGAGGTTTTACTGTACATATCAATATGCACTGTGATTGTTGTGGAGAAGTGTTATTGTACATATCAATTTGCACTGTGATTGCTGTGGAGATATTTTACTGTACATATTAATATGCACTGTGACTGTGGTCAAGATCTTTTACTGTACATACCAATATGCACTATGATTGTTGAAGAGAAGTTTTACTGTACATACAACTATGCATTGTGACTGCATTGGAGAGATTTTACTTTGAATATCAATATGCACTGTGATTGTTTTGGAGAGGTTTTTCTGTACATAATAATATGCATTGTGATTGATGTCATGTTTTACTGTACATACCAATATGCACTATGCTTGTTGAAGAGAAGTTTTACTGTACATACAAATATGCATTGTGACTGCATTGGAGAGATTTTACTGTACATATCAATATGCACTGTGATTGTTTTGGAGAGGTTTTTCTGTACATACTAATATGCATTGTGATTGTTGTCGTGTTTCACTGTACATACTAATATGCACTATGATTGTTGAAGAAAAGTTTTACTGTACATACAAATATGCACTATGATTGTTGAAGAGAAGTTTTACTGTACATACAAATATGCATTGTGATTGGGGTGGAGAGATTGTACTGTACAAACCAATATGCATTGTGATTGTTGTGATGTTTTACTGTACATACCAATATGCACTATGATTGTTGAAGAGAAGATTTACTGTACATACAAATACACATTGTGACTGCATTGGAGAGGTTTTACTGTTCATACAAATATGCAATGTGATTGTTGTGGAGAGGTTTTACTACATACATACCAATATGCATTTTGATTGTTGTGGAGAGGCTTTACTGTACATAAAATTATGCACTATGACTGTTATTATTATTTAAGAGAAAATGAAAGACCATATTTGCAATATTGAAACACTTAAATGAAAGAACACACTATTTTTATACAATCTGATGCCACATTTTTAGCACTACAAAATTCAAATTAGAGAAAGCCTATTATGACAAAGGTGATAGACAGGTACAGTGGATAGAAAGATGTCTGACAGCATAGCAACCTTACATATAAACAATTAAGATAATTTCATATTTTTTTAATACCCTCCTGGCATTAAATAACTGAGAACATGACTTTTTTGTTCAGTCTTATTTCACATAAATATTTTCAAATACCCAAAAGAAAATAAGTTTTAAGTCTTACATTGTAATTTAATGTGTCAAGCAATCTTTCATTCAACTTTTAAATCCACT
Source organism: Nuttallia obscurata (assembly GCA_032358795.1). Classification (NCBI taxonomy): domain Eukaryota; kingdom Metazoa; phylum Mollusca; class Bivalvia; order Cardiida; family Psammobiidae; genus Nuttallia; species Nuttallia obscurata. The sequence goes on along the minus strand of JAULCC010000020.1, from coordinate 11,255 downwards.
TTTAAGCTATACCTGATCAAGGATATACAGAAATAAGGACCATTCATTCATACTTTCAGTTCTCAGTGTTTGGTCAATTGTGCTGTAAAATATATACATGTATACACAGAAGTATAGATGTACATGATCTTTAGAAGATTTATATCAGTTTTTACAATCAAGCATTGTCATTAATGACCAACTAGCTATGGATCTACTAGAGTTGTCAATCAGCCTGTAACAGTTTTAATGAAGTTGACAGCATACTTCTTTATTCACAGGTTGTCAACTTGCTACTGATCTACATGTATTTACAGTTAACTTAAATATATTTTTGAAAGTGAGACAATCTGAAGTATCCTGTTAATCAATTTCAACAGATTTCAGACAATGATGGCAGTCAACCTCCTACATATTTCAGACTGAAAAGATATGTTAATTCCAACATATTTTAAATCGCTTACAGTCAACTTTCTGAATATATAAGAAAGCACTGACATTAGCTTCCTATAGAAATCAGAGCATTGATATTCAACTTCCTTCACAATTTAGACAGTGCTAATTTGGAAGAGATATTCAAACAGTATTGACATTGATCACTGAAAACTGGCTGAGAAAGATATGAACTTGAAAATGGTCTCTATCCTGACTATCCCTCTACACAATATCTAGCCAGGTAGCCCCTGATGTCCACAAAGAAACCTTACCCCAGATGAGAGCCTGAACATATAATACTGTAAGTAAGGGATCTTTCTTGCTCAGGAACCTTCCGTGATATTATAGAACTAAAACCAGGATAGTGAAAACCTGTTGGAACAGAAATATGCCATACATTACTGTATGCAGATAATTAAAGCAATATATAAAATTGATAGATTTGTTCAAATAGAGTAAAATGAATCTGAATGGTTTTCACTGTTTAATTTACAGTATACTGCCTTTCTTTGTTTTCAAACCCAAAATACAAATTTTGTTGATACCTTCATGCGCAGTTAACAACATATTTGAGCATAGGCATATACACAAATGACATTTCAACACTTATTCCCTTGAAGATTAATTAACACTCACTAATTACCTTATATTATAGAATCTGATTAAACTAACATTATAGAGATTTACATTGACCTTATTCATGAACATTCTGTTTAAAAACCCCAGTTACACTAGGTATATTCAGTAAAACAAAGTACTTAAGTAGCACACATCTCCATCTTATTCTAAAATGCTAAGCTCAGCCCATTTTCACAAAAGTTTTCTCAACCATAAAGTCAAGCTCAGTATGAGAATTTGGATTCACTCAGCAAGGCTGTTGTCGGCAGTTCAGCCTGACTTTTCCACTGAATATGGTATTGGCCAAAACTCTTTTTTCATTTTTCTTCTTTGGCTTTCCTCTTGTTAATGCAGTGATCAAAGGTCAATTGATAAGTGATATTTGAAGCATGCATTCCACTATCAGTAATTTGTCTGCTGAAGGGTTTAAAATCTTCAGTCATGGTCGTTATGAAAACATGATTATGAAACTGATACCTGATTTAATAACAATAATTATACTTAAAAGATTACCTATGAGGAGCTCTTTAATTAATAATGTCACGACGAGACCAACTTCAAGAAATCTTAGATGAACCAGAAAATATAAAACAATGACATATTTCACTATGTAAAATTTAAACATAATTTTATTCATATTCACCCAATAAATCATAATAATGACATAAAATCAAACAATATGCCTAAAGCCTGTTTATGTATACAGTTTTTGAAAACTGCCTTTCTCAGTACCTAGAAAGTAGTTATAGGAATATGCCGTGTGTCTGTAATGGATGTACCATCAGTTCCAAATCAATCTAAGACTTTCAGTTAGTTTTGTTTGTTTGTTTGATTTACATCACATTCTGCCAGCTAGGGCTAATGGATGTCCCAGAGAGAGGGAAGTGGATGCACAGAACTCTTCTGTAGATAACTATGGTTCTTTAATGTGCCCAGTGTATAGCACTGATACATGTTTGGACTGACCCCGGCTGGTCACTTTATCCTGACACCGACAAACCAGTCGTAATGCTAACCCTTAATCCTGAGCATCAAGGAGGGTAGCCATTACTACCATTTTTTAAAGTCTTTGGTATGACCAAACTGGGGATCGAACCCGCTGCCTCCCGCACCAAAAGCGGACACCCTACCATTAGAGCTAACCGGGCGGTCTAAGACTTTCAGAGTTGATGATACTAGTAGATGAGACTCACTGATTGGTTGAAAATAGTTGTGCATAACATATTTCATGATTGTGAAGTATCGAAAAGTTGGGGTAAAGGTTTGAAACAGAGCAAATAAAAAAGAAATAAAAAAAGAATGGAATAGCTTTTAGAGACATCTTGAATTCAAAAATGTTCTCCATGTGTGGAATTGTGTGTATGTTCCCGCAAACCCCCTTTAAGTGCCCCCCCCCCCATCCCCACTCTACTCCTGTCGTGGTTCCCCAGCTGTTAATTTTCCATATAAATTTACTTATTAAATTCTAATCATGAATGTAAACATATATATTGCTCTATGAATGGAAAGAACAATCTGTAAAGAGTTGCTACAGCTGTTTGTTTAATGCAAACATTTTCAAGATTTAACAGTATGACCTAGTGTTTGACACGAGATGACATGCATTCTCATTTGTGTAAGATAAAAAATATGAGCATTGATTTGCTTAGAGTTCCAACTAAAGTTAAGAAGAAAATAAGTTACATGCTCACTGTAAAAAACATTTATAAACATCTAAAGTCTATTGATTCTGTAAAATATCTGTAATTAGCTTTTAAAATTGCAATTTACACAGTGATAAAAGCTTAAGACAAGTAAACTGTGTATGATAATAAAAGGATAAACAGATTATAACCCCAATTATGAGCATTCCGTACAGGAACATTTAAAACCAAATAAAGTTATTTGCTTAATTATCAAGCTTGAATGGTTTCATCTTCAAACCTTGTTTGCATAAAAAAACAATGCAAAATTTTCATAAATTTTCAATTTTGAAGTTTTCCAGAAAACTATTATATGCATGAAAACCGGCCTAAGCACTGCACAAGAATATCTTGTATGGAATTACTGGTAAAGATCTAAAATCATAGAAAATAAAAGCTCAATTCAAACTTTCCTAAGATAACAAATATAATACAATGTCAAAAAGTAATGTTTCCATTTCAAATGCACACAATCTGCTACTGATGAACAAAATTGAGGGGTAATGATGAGAACGATGCAACACAGACATGACTTCGTCTTCCATTGTGACAATATTTTTTTTCATAACAATATACATTTCAGAAAAACTAAAGGAATGTCAGGTAAAAGCATACTTTTATTTTTGTTTTATTCGGAATTTAATGTCACTTTAACAGTATTTCAGTCATATCATGACTTCCAGCTCATTATAGGCAGAGGAAGACCCCAGGGGACCTCTGTACACTATTTCAGGCACAGAGTGCATGCGGGTAGAATCATCGACCATCCGCAAGCCAGCTGGAAGGCTTCCTCACTTGAAAAATCCAAAGTACCCAGAACGGGATTCGAACCCACAGTGGTAAGGGGCTGAGAGATTGCAAGTCAATGACTATAACCACTCGGCAACAGAGGCCCCTAGAAGCATACTTAATATACCATAGAAAAAACTGTAACCTGACATAAAGTAATTCTTGTACATATCAAAATTTATGTGTGGTGTTTGTATATTCATAGGCCTAGCTACTGGTAAGACCTGTAAGTGTTTGTCTGCCCTCTTGCAAACAGTTTTAAAGGCATTAATAGCTAATATATAACTGACAAACAATCCCCACCCCCCCTCCTCCCGCCAATTGCTGTCAAGCTACTGCAACTAACAATTAGCAGATAAGAATGCCTAAAGGCCATAAACTGTTCTATGTATTTGGCCAGATCAAAAGAATTGAGTTTGTCTAGATAGTCAGTACTTATCAGGCCCCTGTGGTGTTGTTGATTAGATTTTGTCAAATACCCCTACAAAACCATAGGAAACATTTTATGCCAAAATGTATCTGTTCATTGCTTTTTTTTTTTTTTTACATTTTTGTCATTTCTAATTTTTAAGGAAATCTTCAATAACAAACAAATGCATATTAAAAAAACAGCAGGAAGGTTATTGATTATACAAGTTCAGATGTACAGAGAACAGTTTGAAGTCTATGTGCAAGCTCAATGGTTACAAAGTTCTACAAATAAAATATGTCAAACAGTAAAGTTTAAAACACACAAAAAAATAGAAAATTAAGCAAAAGAAGTTTACAAAGTTTTTGAACAGCATAATAATATTTCCTTTGCTCTATTTCTATTTTGCAATGTTTGCATAGTTTACTGCTTCACAGAGTTAAGTGTAGACACTACTTGCATGCATGGCATATTTCATACGGTGTGAGAAAAACTGAAGTGTTAACACTTTTAAAATTCCCAACAGGAAGTCACTGCCTGGTTGCCATAGCAATCACACCCTCAAATACTCACCCCCCATAAGTACCCGCAACAACAAATGCAGAAAATGATGACCGCTCCATTTGATCAACATACTGGCCGATAAAACTTGTAATGCATGGCATATATACCCCTAAAAGTTATGTGTATAAAATTCTGATTTCGGATCAAAAACACAAAAATTGTATATCACATCATGTGCTTTTTAACAAAGATGATAGAAGTCCCTGCTTGAAAGAAGGCACTTATGACAAATGTGTAAAGTGTTTGGGATACAAACCTACAAAACAATGAAGCTTTATACATTGTGCACAGACAGGGAGGGTCATGGTATATGTCTGATTATGTTTTTCAATACAATTAAAATACATGAAAAATCATATTCCTGACTTTTTACACCTAGCTACAATTCTACTACTGCTACATGCAGGGTATTGGTTTCATGATGTTTTACAGATTGGCTTGTCAATTTTTAAAGTTATAAAATTATAGTGTATTTTGTATTGTTGCTAAACATAGCATTGTCACAACTCAAGTTTCAAGAATCTTTCCTTCCAGTGACATAATCACAATCAGTAGAGGAAGCAAATTTAATGACCATAACCACAGACCTTCAAACTACTCTTTGTTAGTATTCTCAGTTTCCAAAAACCATTCAATTACATGTTTAAACAGCTATGCCCTATCACAGAGCACATATTGCATCACAAGAGAACAAGAAAATGAAAAAACTAAATGTGAGTGCCATATTTATATTAGCATGCAATGCTGGTATGAAAAAATAATTCAAGTTGAAACTAAATAAATTGAGACCTGGCTTAGAATTCACCAACCCGTTTTTAGACTTGAAAGTCAAGAATAGTCTCGGACACTCTCTGTTGGCGATCAATGTATGCCAAAATAGTAGGTGCTGGGAGCCAGACTAAAGGATTAGAGATTATTTTTGAGTTTCAAGTCTAAAAACACAGAAATTCATGTCACTGTGTCTACTAAAGAGAGATCTGCAAATTTAAGCTAATACTTTTTTTGACATGTCTACATGAAACAATGCTGCTACAGAGTGTTGTTTTTTAAACTCATCATAATAGTAACTCTTGGACTTTTTTGATAAATATGTATTGAATATCATAAATAACATCAGCTATGAAATGAAAATATTCCACATTTTTTATATATTTAACAAATACCCAAACACTGTGACAGCTGATGAGTATTAAAAATTTTTTATCAGACTGCAGTAAAGTTCAGAACACCCTGGTCACTTTGGTCATTTCAATATGTTCCTATTTCCCCTCAAGCATTTGAGCAAGTAAGTAAAAACTTTTCAACTTGCCACAGTAGTATGAATATAGTATTCTAATCTTAATACGTATGTAAATTATCTAAACATTTAACCTTAAATGTTATATACTTCAATCACATTTTTTATTCAATCTCTGATTAACAAAGCAAAAAGCAGATCCCATGTATCATGCAGGCTAAACTTCAAAGCTAAAAATAAGCATCATGTCAAACCACCAAAGTGATGTTTAATATTCAGAACAACTCAATGCCCAGAAAAATATTCCAGCAGACTGTCTTTAATCATTTAGAATGAAAACCGAAAATCAAGAAATCAAGTTATCACTGTATACTGAGTTTTTGAAAAGCTTTTTATTTTATTAAAAGATCTACAAATAATCTGAATCAATGCAAAAACAGCATTAGTTTTTTGGTTCATGCTAAAGAGTGCTGATGATTTCGCTTGTTTATTTAGGGCTTAAGTCACATCAATACAGTTCAGGTCATACTCTGACATTGCAAGATTTTCTCAAAGTGCCCCTGGGTAGAACCACTGACTTTCTGCAGGCTAGCTGGAGAGCATGAAAGATTGTGTTACTTGGTCCGGGATTTAAATGCACACACCACAGTGGTGAAGAGTCAAATGATACAGATTCTTTTAACTTTTAGCATAGTAAGTGACAGATAATTCCATTCCTTGTACCAGTACATTATCACAATTAAGAGAAAATTTTACAGAACATAATACTACATAAACCTGAATGAAAAATGTCAGTTGAACTTATTACTGTACAAAGTAGAATAAAGTATTTTTCTGTGACCATTCATGCAGAATACACTCTATTTACTGAAACAGCAAGTTTTTAACAGCTTACCCTGAAATATTCCAAGCAGTACCCTGGAAAAGATGATCATCCTTAGTGTTAGGAACTTATCATCAGTCAGGTAGATCAACTGAGGAGTCCAAAATGTGATTAGAGACCAACAGCAAGCAGCTATTGGAATCACAACATCCCCACCAACGCGGTCGCTCAGGTATCCCCCAAGGAACTGTGTCATTGTATAGCCCCAAAAGAAGGCTGATAGGACTGACCCCTGAAACCATACAATTTGAAATTAATACAAGCATGTCTATATAAAGCTGTATTAAACACAGCAACTACAATCAACCCCCTCCCCCCACCTTTTTCCCTGAAAAAACAACAATAATTTTTTTTTAACCTTTAACAAACACCTCCCTTTAAAAAATGTAACACCCCCATTATTACGTCTTTATTTGTTTGGAATTTAATGTCGCTTACACAGTATTTCAGTCATATCTCTACGTACAGCTCCTTACAGATGGAGGAAGACCCCGGGGAACCTCTGTACACTATTTCAGGCACAGAGCTACCCGGGTAGAACCACCGACCTACTGCAAGCCAGCTGGAAGGCTTCCTCACTAGATAAATCCAAAGTGCCCAGACCAGGATTTATTACATCTTTAACTGTAAGTTAAATTCCCCCCACCCAACATTTGGTCTTAAAAAATATTTGTTCGTTTTTAAAAGAGTCTTTCTCCTTTCACTATTAGTCAAGTTAAAAACATTGAAACACTTGCTGTAAAAATAAGATAAGATCTTTGGAAATAAACTTATCTGTTCCCTGTAATATAAAAATAAATTAGGGACTGATATCAAAATTTATAAATTCAAAAGCTCAATCTTCAATATTAATACAAGAGAAATATATACACAGTGATTGGCAACTTGCTATAAGCACTATTGGAAATCTCTCTGAGCCACATGACCATTGACAGATTTCTCATGTGAAAAGCTGAATCACATACTACCTGACACCTCTCCCATCTCTCCATTTTATTTAAAAAATTCTAATGGCAAGGGATTTCTGTAATACAAATTCATATTATTAATTCCAAGTATCAACATGCTGACAAACACACAGTAACTAATGAGTATATTTTTACATTTTAATGATTACATTCTAAAATAAAAAGTTTGGTTGAAAGGATTTACATTTTGTTTTGAGTGAGTGATTATCCATAATTATTAAAGTCTGTTTATTAAGGTTTTTTTGCTCATTCATTTTTTCATTCATTTTTGCAAGCTTATAATCATATTCTATGTCTTTCAATAAGACATAATATAAGCATCCAAACAAACTAAACATTTTTAAAATGGTACTTTGGTAGATTTCCTAATACAGTGTAACTTACGAAAACTGTACTCCCGAAAACCGTAATTCTCTAAAAGCTGAACAAATTTCATAGTCCCGAATCGTCTGTTCTTTATTTAATATAGAAAAAAACTTCCAAAAACCGGAACCTCTGAGTTCCGAAAACCGAACAAGTAACTTGTGATTTTCTATTTCGGACCATTAGAAATTACCCCTGTAAACCAAACATGCCTCGGGTAAAACATAATACTCTACCCGGCATTTTGACAACTAACACACACATTGCTAATTGGCATTGTGATTTTACTGGGATTATCAAAATAACAGCTGATTGTTTGTGACACGTGTATAATACGAAGGTGTGAAAATTATAACAGCGGCAGATAAGTGAAGTCGGTGTTTGAGTAAACAATTAAATGGAAATTTTCCAATTGAGAAGGAGTTTTTAACACCACTGATTCGGAGTTGAGAAAAAGGTGCAGATTTTATGAAAAACATAATGTCTTTAATCAGAAAGCAAAATCATTGTCATTGCCTTCCGGTTTTATATCTGAAGCCTGTCATTAAATGTAATCCTAATCACTTATTTGTAAGAAAAATAATTTTGAGTAAATTTGCACGATTTATTCTTTATTGTAAGAGTCCCGATGTAAGATGGGTTATATGATTTACACATCACTATTGGACAAAAACAACCATAGTCAGCTTAATCTTAACATAGCTAACATTATTTCCGCACATGCTACTACTGTAAATGGCAAGAGCTTATGTGCATATCTGAAGTGTTGAAATGCCATAAGCAAATAAATTATTGTATGAACTGTTATGTGCTTTTTTTATTGTTGGTTTAAAAAAAGACAAAGTAAAAATATATATATTTAACAGAAAATTATATTTTGTAAATTTCAATACCTAAATGGTTCAACTGAGAATCCATATAAGACCTAATAAATGAGTTGTTCATAACAGACATGTTCACAATTACATATTTATGCCATATATAACAGAAACCTCCCTAAACTGGAAACCTCTATAAACCAAACTTTTTCTTCAGTCCGGAAGGGTTTGGTTTTTAAAGGTTTCACTGTACTCTGGTCATCAGGTCATGTTGGGAAAGGACCTATAATGACTGAGATTTTACAGATCTCATGCCCTGTAAAGACATGAGAAACTTTGAGGAGGCTGTATTTATTAACATTGAATGACATATTCACACAAATATCTTCATCTCTCTATCAAATAAAACTCAGTAAAATTCTACCACAATACTTACTGATTCTGTCTTGTCCCATTTTAGCTCTTTTGACATAGACACAATACATAATGGCATTACAGTTCTACAAGCGTATAGGGTGGCACAGCCACAGAAAAGACCAGTGGCCCATTGTTTTTTCTCTGTTCTGAAAACATGCACAAAAAGTGGCATTTATTAATACATGAACATGGAAAGACTTGACCAATTTGGAATACCAAGCAGATATCAATCAGAAAAATAGAAAGATTTTAGACCTGGACAGATTGAATATTTACAGTGAGTAAATTTACTAATAAAATTTTTAAGTTCACTTCCTTAGTGACTGTTTAGCCCCTATTTTGTATGATGAAAATTGATAACAAAGCAAGGCCTGTGCTAAGATGTGCAAATGTCACCTAATAACTTCAATGTGTTATTGCTTTTTGTTTGTTTTTGGAATTTAACGTAGCTTTAACAGTATTTCAGTCATATCGTGACATCCAGTTCATTACAGGTGGAGGAAGACCCCAGCTGACCTCTGTACACTATTTCAGGCACAGAGTGCACCCTGGTAGAACCACAGACCTACCGCAAGCCAGCTGGAAGGCTTCCTCACTTGAAAAAACCAAAGTGCCCAGACCGAGATTCGAACCCACAGCGGCAAGGGGCTGAGAGATTGCAAGTCAACGACTATAACCACTGGGCCACCGAAGCCCCCTTCAATGTGTTATTTGTTGTTGACTGTTTTCCATTTCTCTGTAAATGGATCGAGTTTAATTGGTATGAGCTTAAATTTTTTGATAAGTATAGTACCCATATTGCAGTTGAAAATAGGTTGTGTATTTCCAGTGTTGCCAAATGAGGTCATACTATTTGGAATGAATTTACAAGACATTAAAAACGGTAAGAATTTCTCTCTGGATAAATAAACATTGTAAACTTCTTAAATGTTACGAAAAACAAATATACATACAAACATTTAATGTCCTAATCACAACCAACTGAAAGTATACTGCCGCCTCGTATTCCCGCAATACTTATCATTAAAGTTTAAAATATCAAAGCTTAAAACCACTCATCTTAAAAATATCTTACTGTCACGAATGCTTTCTTTAATTTCTTCTGAAGGATACCAAGCTACCAATAATCTGTTTTCCAAACGAAATAGTTACCGATAATCAAGTCCCTACCGATGCCATATTTAAAGGTTGCTTCTCATATTTCCGCGGTATTTGTAAAAACTGTGCTCATCTGTGTGTGAATACTGCACTATCGTAATAATTACACATTTTTCCCGCCATTTACTTGTATTGGCTTGTCACTGATGCAAAATTGGATTTAAACAACTGTTTCATCTGCACCCATCTAATTGACTATTTCAAATGGTATTTTTTATGGGTTTTATTGCATGGGCAAGCTTAAGTGGAAAGTCATCTTGTTTCAGAACATTTCAGTGTTTTTGATTGTGTACAGAGTTCACTGCCAATCGAAAGCGGAGTTAGGTGACCTCAAGGGTACAGTAGGTGGCGAAGTGATTTGTTTATAGCAGAAATTCGGATTTCCACGGAAATATGGGTACTGTGGAAATATGAGGAGCGAGTATAGTGTTAGGCGGCCTAAAACAGGTTGTACTTTTCATCTAAATAAATAGTAGAAGATATGGATCTTTTTATCAGCATTCAATGTAGGCATGGAGCCATTGTCTAACTGGCACTGTCTATATGACTGATCCCTCAATGCCAATTTTTCATTAATTAATTAACAAAATGGAGCTGTCAAAGCTTAGCATGATACCAAATTGAGATAAGTCTATTCTAGATGTCCTAGGAACCAAAGGGGTACATCACATAATTTCTTTGGGTGGTCTGGGGGTATTGATACCCCTATAGTCTATATATAGGGGTATCAATACCCCTAGTCTCATTAATGTGCCGTCCGGGATATCAAGATATTTTTTTGACAGATGCTATCCCTCGACGTCTCATTTCCCTACGCCTTTTTTCTATGCGCAAATTGGACCGAGGCGAAATTCCTCGATATGCATATATTTTAGTACAAACTGTTGCAGAAAGGTATTATATTAACATATTTAGCAAACTCCAACCTTAAAACG